>VYZX01022631.1:673-22963 GCA_013401335.1 Brachypteracias leptosomus
CAGGCAGTGACTCAGAAGATGACCCAGTAGGCTCCTAGTCATTAGGGCTAACTCCCTTTGTGTGTGAAGTGCTCATCTCCTGCTAACAACAAGAAATCTTCCTTCCCAACACTACCCACTCATGCCTTTCCACAGCAGTTCTGCAGCCTTTCTGTGGTTTCTGGACTAAAGATGACAAATGCAGCTAACCAGCCTAAAAGCACTATGCATGTAGTATAGGTGCTCTCGGAGTGGGAGAGCAGCTTCAGCATTGCACAGAAGCCAAGGGTTTCCTACCTCTCCCTCCCCATTTCAGCCTCCATCACTATCCTTCATCAGACCAGTAGCCCCATCAAGGGGCATGTCATGTGGCAGAACAGAGTATGTGCCTATTACCTGACCCAGTGTAGGAAGCCTCAGACACTTAGGAGGAAAAAAAGTTTTAGACAGAGAAGCTCTAAGGGAAGCTAGCACTCAAGAGGCTGTTTATGGCAGAAGTTCAAATATGAAACCAGCATAATGGTCCCTTCTGTATAGAGACTTGCAGATGAAAGCAAGAAGTAAGATCTTGTTCAAAATGAAATTTGCAAGGAAAGGAGTATCTTAGATCAACAAAAGAAAACAGACAAGGTTTCAGACATATGAGAAGAACTGCTCAAGTACCAGAAGTTTGTGTGATCCTTACCCAGTACATTAGTTGTTCTAATAACTGACAGATATCTCCATAAAAGCCCTTTTTTCTTCACTACATCCCCTAACTGCTATGATTGAAAACTACAGTCTACTACATATGAGACCATGAAGCAAATACCAAAAATTTATGTATTCTACCAGTGACTATAGATACTACATTCCTTACTACATATATTTTTCAGATCATTCCTATAAAGGCAACTTACATTGCTATGCATTTTGCTGATATTTAAAGCATGGTTTAAATATAGCAGGTTTGGTAGATCAGACGCTGGATCATGTAGGCTTTCCAAATCTTTCTTGTAACTCACCTGGAAAGAAAATTCACGTTATGTAAAATAAAGATTAACAAAATAATTCACAGCTTATTACAGTGTGGCCATCCAAAACCAGAAAGCTAAGTGTTTGCCTGAACAATCTCTACCAGCCACTAGATGGTGGTCACTCACTATTGCTTGGAGGAAAAGAAAAAATGAATCAAGAATTCATTCTGCTGAACAAGTATTTTGGAACTATTCAAACTTTTCCTCAAAAAGGACACTTACAACAAAGTCACATTTTCTATGACTTTTCAGACTTAGAATGAAATATTATTCCTTCTTTTCTTTTTTTTTTCCTCCCCCTCCCACTCCACAAAAGTAAATCAAGAGTATCCTCCCCAGTACTTTTGAGTTTACTTATTTTAAACACTGTTGATTCTTGTTCTTTTTCTCTTGATTCAGGAATCGTACTAACTGTCCAAATAAAAACATTGTATATAAAACAGCTAAAGGGAATTTTATTTTATACAGATTACCTTCAGCAAAGATAAGCAATATCGTTCCCTAAGGCAAAAGATAATCACTTAACAAAGTAGCAGAAGATAACTTCCTATCGGCCTATAGTAGGATTTTCCATACTTCCAATAGCCACATGCCCATCTTCACAGGAAGAAAATCAGCCACCTTACCCATCTTGGACCACAAATCTTTTAAACCAATACTTTTAGTCACTTCCACACATATATCATGTGCTTCATTGGTATCAATAATACCGAATCAATAACACTGAATCAGTAATACACAATTTGTGTATCTCTCATAATAATTACTTCAATGAATTTTTTTACTAAACATGTAGATTTTGGAAACAATTACATATTCTGTTGGACCCTTCCCAGAGACAGCCTCTCCTGTTGGGTGATGCTCCACACTTTGGAAACACCAGACTATAGACTCAAGGCTTGTCTCTTGGCTATCTGGGATAACGGCCTCGAAGAATTCACATTTTTAGTATTAAACACACTCACTGTTAAATATATCATCCCAACAGCATTATCAGTTGATAGGGACGTTTTCCCCAATTTGGCTCCAGTAGCAGATGCCCATCTAGTGACTGCTGAATCTAGTGACTGCCATACTTTGCAATACCAACCAGAAGATCAACCAGCAGAACGAAGCCTAAAAGACAGACATCCAAATCTGAGTTGCTCATGCAACCTCCTCCTGCAACCACTGGAAAGATGCCAGTACTTTGCTCCTCTAAAGACAGGCATCAATAACAGGTCAGAAGAATTGCCTTTTAGACCTGTTTATTTCTTTATCGAATACAAAGGGACTGAGTACAATTAGCTCAGAGTAAGCCATCATAACTTTCGACACACAAAGTTAAGCAAGATCAATCTCATAATAAATGGGTATGAAAAACTCTGCACGCCCTCAGAGAAGGGCTTTGTCAGAAGCAGAGTAAGAAACAGATAACACATCGTTCCTGCTATACAGACAAACTGCACAGGAGAGGCCGCTGCTCAGAGTAATACATAAGATGGAAGAAGAAATTCTGGGTTGAGAACAAATGTTAGGTTTTTCAGGATGTAAATGCATATGAATTACAAAGCAAATTCACTTACATCACTTGCCAAGGTGGATGCAATCTGTGCTTGCTTGAAGGAAGCACTATCAAGAGGATTGTACTGGTGGCTCTTCATTTCCTTACTGAACTGCTCTTTGTATTTCACCTTTGACCAGAACAAACATATCTAATATTAGCATGTAGCACTTAAAGAAGGCTCAGAGAATTCAGACTACAAAGGAGCTTATTGAAGACAACTGCTTTATCCATAAATCTTTAAACAATTAAGATGTTTAAAGAAGCTCAGTTTAGCCACACCTGTGACTGTCTTGTGCTGGTTTCAAAGTAATTTTTATGCATCTGAATTTTACTAAAATGAAAAAAAAAAAAATTAAGATTGTCACGTGATTATTGGTGCTGAAGGATTTCTAAAAAGAAAACAGAAACAAAGCCATATGACTCATCAGAGTAATCACATAAACCAGAATTGTTCAACTAGCAATAATAATCTACTTGCTAAGAATCATTCAATTCATAATTTTTATGAAAAACAATTTCTAAGACAAATAAGTAAAACTTGTAGGATAAATCATTTGTAAAATTTTCAACCACTTGGAAGTGGAAAGTCAGAATCAAACTTCCCACTCAGCCCTCTTCCCACTCGTGACAGTGTGAGTGACATGGCCCACATCACTCACACCATGCAAGACTGTCACCAGATCCCCAGGTCTATTTTTAATTCTGCCAGGATTTCCTATGAGATCCCCAGGAATCTCTCTGTCGTACAGTCCCTTCTTGAAGACAATGCCCACCTCACTACAGTGTCGGAAAGCATAATTAAATTACTATCTGCCATCACTTTCATTCTCTTTTCTTCTTGCTCAAAAGAAAAAGGGGAATGACAACACATGGAAGAGGAAATGAGCAATACATAAATGTTGAGGCAATGGCATTAAAAGTAAATATGTCAAAAAATTCCAAAAATACATGCCAAAGAACTGAAAGCAGATTCTGAAAATATGAAGTTGAACAAATAGTCGATCTCCCTCTTTTGCCTGCCATGTTCTGCATGATCATCAAACATCTGGAGACTTTGCACACATGCCTTGCTTCCTTCCAACAGCTGGGCATAATGGAGGAGAATAAAGTTCAATCTGAATTATGCTGCTTTCATGACTGTTAGTTGGACACCTGATATCTGAGCCTATGCAACATCCATTATAATTTACCACGCTCTGCATTAAATAAATATACAGCTTTTTCCTTACTTCTTTTTTCTCTACTCCCACATGAATGTCTGATAAAGTGGTTAAACCACCTCAAACAATCTCCTTCAAAAATGATTTTTTTCTCAGCTTTAGTTGTGGGAAGAATTTTCTTTTTCCTTTTTAGTTCTTCCTCGCCTCAAGACTCTCAAGATGGTTTAGCTTACACAACCTCATAACGTTTAGCCACAACGCTCAATATTTCATTAATCAGGATAACAAGAAACCAAAACTAAGCCACCCAAGCAGAACCTAGCCATATATGTTCAAGTACTACATAATGATTCCAGCACTTATGTTAATTTTTCAAAGGAAGGAAATTCTAAAACATTGTTACTTTTAAAGAGAAACTTTATCTGAGCACATGACGAACTTCACAACCTTTCACACTAACTCTAGAAAAAAAAAGAAATCTATTGCCTTCTGATAGATTCATCTGGTTCATATTGTTTGATATTTGCCTTGGCTTTGGATCAAGTGCAAAAGTATATGTCTGAATACAAAGACACTACTTTTGTCAAAGGCAAATCCACATTCTGTACAAGCAGTGAAGGAATAAATCAGAGGGCTTTTGTCTTTTAAAAGGTGTGTCCAAAACTTGTCTTGTAATAAATATCAGGCAGTGTCCCTCTGAAACCAGGAACCAAGTAAACATGATGTGCAAAATTGTCCTTTACTCCTTGGGCATCAGCTCACATCATAACAACATTGTGCACAAGAGTCTAAATACTCAACTACTGCAGGCTGTCTTCTTCTACCCAGTCAACAAATGGCCACAAACTGTGCATGCAAACTGAATGAACAATATGGTCCTTGATACTAGGTGTAAAAGTGTCAGTGACAAAGGGACCCCTCCTCACAACTGCCTTTCCATCTTCCAGCTGCAACCATTTCATGACATTTTTTAAAGACTGTTTTAGCAATACATTTCAATCTAGAGATTCTATTAATAAATCCTTATTAGTGTCACTTCAGATCACATCATTGTTACAGAAGGAAAGAGGGAGTTAGTGAATCCAGTCTTCACAGGGCTACATGCCCTGATGCCAGGGTGCAGGAGGGTTCCAAATCTAAGGAGACTGCCCACCAATCCAGTTGTTAAGGTTCCTGTTGAAGTGAGGGGTGTCTCGGTACCTCTAGGCCCTGCTGCCTTGTCTGACTGCTCTGCTCCTCAACACCACTGCCACACATGTCGCTCTGGGGCAAAATGGAGGCTGCACAATAATATCAGATGACCCTGGCAGTATCTCAAGAGCCCTTCCAGCAGTAATTTAACTCTGACTTGTCACAGGGGATTCATCTCATTGAAAGCTATGCACGTATTCACTTTCTCTTTTATCGGTATTTTCCTGCTTCTTTATTCCTTTCGAAAGAAAGCGTGGGGTGGGAGAGGGAGAAGAGGGAAGAGCAAGCCCATGGATGAGTCACTGTTAAGTAATGCACACAGTATTTATCCTTCTTTTGAACAGGAGAAACTTATGAATGCAGTTTAAAGGAGGAAAATATGCCTGAAAGAAAGGGTTCTGATTAAAAACAAGGAAGAAAAATACTTCATCAATGATTTCTAAAACATCTGAAAGGGGGAGGTCTTAGCAACACTACAACATGGTAGGAGAGCAAACAAAAAGTGGGAGTAGAAATGACAGTTGTTAGTGGAAGCTTATCTACAAATTTCATTATCAACCAAAAGCTTTACTTTAATGAGGGTTTAAAATGATGGCTACTTATTTACCATCTTAATTAAAGTCTTAAGTTTGTTTATTTTTTTTAGAGAGTGCGTAGTGGGGGTTAATTTAAAAGAAATGCAAGGAAGCTGCTCTCTAATTGTTGCTGAAGAAAGAGCAGACTTTGCAGGCTTTTAACACAACAACATCCCTGAAAAATCAAACTGGGATTAAATAAGGCCTGGATAAACAAACTTCTCATCAGCCTTGAACAAAATCTATAAAAGTCAGAATTGCAGCTGGACAGAGCAGTGTCTTTTGAAGCTTTGCAGCAACATTCCTAAATCAAATCTATAGTTCAAAGCTGTTCACACAGGGAGTGTTCAGTTTCAGAAGTGGATGACATCACCCACTGTTCAGATTTACAAAGAAACTACAAAAATTGAATCATTCAACCACTGGGATCCCAGGATGAAGCAGACGCAGCTAAAGCATTTCCTCATGACCATATGAAAACATATTAAAAAAATCAAAAACCTGTCAGAACACATAGATATTGAAGGAAATGTAACATAAAGAGCTAAATTAAAATATTGGTTGCTAAAAGCACTAGCAGAGTATAAAATAAAGACTTAGAAAATCTTAGTCTCTTTGTGGTGTTATTCTCAGAGAAGGTATACTTTGAATAACATTCTGCCTCTAACAATTTTATTCCTAAAATAATAAGCACCAGATAAAGCATAAAATACAAATATCCAAAATTATTCACCATAAAAATAATTATTGAGCATCATAAGGGGAATACTTCATAGCAGCAGCTCTGAAGTATTATGTTAATAAAATGCATTAGGAGACACAAAGAACACATAAACAAGAGTTTGCTTTCATAAAAAGTACAAAAAACAACTCAAATTATACAATGTATATTCAGCAAATTGAAAAGTGTCATGTTTTCACAAGGGCTAACACAGTTTCTGTTTTAAATTTGATTTAAAATCAACAGAAAGGGGTTACCACGTGCTGTGGGTAAATATTCTAGTCCCTAAAAAATTTAAAAAAATTTTTTAAAAAAAAAGGAAAAAAAAGAAAAAAATGAAAAAAGTGAAGAGAGGGTACAATGGTTTTGTAGAGCCTTGAGTACCAGTCAAACATTAACACTATTTTCTTCACTTTGTTTGCCTTCCTGCTTGCCTTGATTGCTTTCTCCCTTCATTACACCCACACTGCCTGACCTCTTCTTGCTCCTGTTCTCTATACTCCCTAAATTACCTACCCATATGCACCACATTAAAACATGTTATCATCTTCTCTTCCCATTACATCCATCAGAATTGTCAACTTTGCAAATTTACTGTGAGGATCAAATAACTAATATTTCTCTGCATGTCGCAGCTTATAGATTCATGCTATTAAGGGAGATTATCAACTTTCAGCACAAAAAGTTTATAACGCTCCCATTTGCTGAGAAACAAAAGGAAACCCTAAAAGCCAGAAAGTCTGGAGACAATAGAGAGATCATTAACTTCACTATTTTTTAAATCCTCCAATTGTTCAAGCCTGCTTCATGATTCTTGCATGAAGAGGACTGACACGACTGACCCACATTGAGGGCTCTTCCTCTCCTACAGCACAGGTGCATTCCTCATCCTGCCCCATCACCCTGCTCTTTGGACGCAGGGGTCATCTTCATTTTTCTGTGCTCTTGATTTATGATCACTGTGTCTAAGTGTTATAATGATTCAAATAATATATAAAAACATTAGACAACTCATGGCCACTGCCTTCACTTCAAAGGAGGTGGTGCTGAGCACACCTCCCCACTGCTGAAAGCAGCCTGGTATTTACCACCTTCATGCTGCTGCACACAGAAGGAGGCTGAAGCCCTGCCTCCCTTTCTAGAGGTACGTGGCCCATCACACACACTGCTAGCAGCCGCAACAGTGCAGACTGAGGAGAGGATAAGAGAAGGAAGGATCCCAAAACTTGGACCCAGGCCTAGTGGCTGCATAGTCTGGACCACTAAGGTTTAATTAAAATCTTCTTTACAAATGAGCTGTAAGCAAGCTACATTTTGTCAACTGCTCCTCTCTTCCTGCCACACCTTCTGTGCTATTTGGACTCTCTAAAGAAGATAAAATTGCACACCAAATGCTCTTTTCTACAGAAGGATCTCAACTAGAACTGCTGCCATCCTAGTTCCTGGCAGTGAAGAGACTTTATTATAAAGCTTTTGCAGATGTAGCATGTATTGTCCAAGAGAAAAAGCACAGCTAATAAAAATGAGCTAAAAAATGCATTGATGAAGCCTATGATGCAGCTGGCTCAGCATTCGCTTGCAGGACCCCACGATCCAGATGCTATTTTTTGATAGTTGCAATTGTTGGCCACAACCTCAAGGGTAGTGAAATGGAGAGGGCTGTTGGAAAGGGATCTACTTTGGTCCAATTTGTGACAACAGGCAATTGCAAGCCCAGTAGATTCTGAAATAGGCTGCAAGGAAAGAAGCGTGTAGACAGCCACTGAGTAGAAATAAAGGTTACCACACACTAATTTAGATATAGACCCTTTTAAAAATACACTAAGGTGTTGGCTAAATGACAGACAGCTCCCTTTCCTGTGACGTTTGAGTCTAAGCAGCGTTGGACTGGTTCTTCCTAGAAAGCACAGGTTGACTTCCAAGGCTGCATGATGCTAAACACAGAAGAAAGCAGATTTGTCCATCAGCAGACAAATGAGCACATGATCCATTACACAATGGAAGAAATAAATCTATCTGGAAAACACAAACTAATTTGGATTCTGAACATATCACTAACAAAGAAATTTAAAAAAACATGTTATTTCTTCTTTTTCCCTTTGTGCACAGTTAATGCTTCGAAGTTAATGATGGTTGAGTGCGGAACAGGAAATGATGTTGCAGATATATCTAAGAACAATGTCTGGTGACAGCAAAAGGAGCTCAATCTCTTGCAAGCAGACAATGCATTGTTTTGCGACTTGTTCTTTATGACACATCATTTTCATTTTATCCTAGTTCTAGGGAAGATGTTTATTATCTAGCCAAATCACAAGTACTTGTTACACAACACTGATTTTCAGACTGTTCTAGTGTACACACTACTACACTTGGAGTTTTTTTCTAGTTCTGGGAAGGCTGACAGGGCCTTCTCCAATCAAAGTGTTTTATCCTCCTCCTATGGGAGGGCAGAATTTGTTCCTGCATTTACAAAAGTTCTAAGTGTAGCCTGACAGGATTACTAGCAAGGATTATGCAAGGCACTTTTAAAGAACTACTCCAGAAAAAAAAGGGAAAAAAAACAGGTCAACAGTCAAAAATCCCTTCTCAGATGTCAGGCTGATCTGTAGTAGAGTCTTCCGTGTAGATCTTACAAGATTCATATGAGAAAAAGAGGGAATATTTGTGCTTTCAGCTTTCTTTTTAGTTATGTGCTAAAGTAATCCCTCAATTATCTCTTTTTATTTTTTTAATTTTTTTTAGATTAACAGAAAGTAGTATATAAAAGGTTCAGTGTCAGGAGGAGGGAAGGCAGGTGGTTTACATGTCAGGCCAAATTCAGATCCCATTACTCACATTGGCAAGCAGTTGCATAAAAGATCCCAGTTACTTCAGTGGGATTAAGCACAGTGTAAGGTTCCACTCAAACTGAATGAGTAGCAAAATTTGCCTCTAAATTACAAACAGTTAATATTTTAGAAATCCTAGATAATCTGTATAAATATGCACCATCTCCACATGAGATGAGCTGTAACAGTCAAAGTTCATCGTATTTTTTCATAAAAATGTATATTCACTTTCCTAAGAATCTTAAATTTACCAGCCATGGCAACACTATATGAAAAGTTTGAGAACATAATCTTCATGCAATTAGAAATAATCTAAAAATTTAAATACTTCCTTACATTACTAGGAATGAGATATCTGAATGAAATTATTGTAAAATGACAGAAAATCTTACTTGGCTTAACAGTTTTGAAACTCCTTTAGCATGTTCAAAATCTGGTCTTCCAAGTACAGCAGGTTCTTTATTCATCTCTCCTCTTCCCTTCTTGTACTCAGCCTTAAGAAAAATGAGTATCAACCAATACTAAATTGTTTGCTTTTGTTTTATCAAGAGATATGCAATCATTAAAGCTAGTAGAAAAAGTCTCATTTAGTGATCTGCATTGACGCTGCTGTTCTAAACAGCTCTAAAAAAAATAGCTTTTCTCAGGCTTCAGCTCCTTAACAATGTAACATTTATTTATTTATTGTAAAACTCCACGTGCAGCATTAGCAAAATTCAACTTTATCCAAACCCATAGCTTAAATTTGAGAAATACTGTTCTCCAATTCAAGGTAGAACGAGTTACAGTGGCTCAGCATTTCTTGCAACAGGGACTGCAAGTTTACACAAGATTATTTGTAGCAGTGAAAATAGTCTTGAAATTAGGCTGAGGGGTAGCTTTTTTGAAATGTAAGGTCAAATTCCACTCATTTTACCAGTGCAATCTTGGTGGTTGTCAGTGAGGTTGCACTGGTGTAACAGAGTGGAATTACTCCCACAATCTGATGCTACATGATCTTTCCAGCTGAACTGCTTCTTATGCAAATTGCTGCAAATTTTTTCCACAATGCATTAGAAAACAGCACAGATGAATCAACAATAGGTGCTTTGCGATATCACAAACTAAATTACCCGTTGCCTAAAATAGGCTTTTTGCATGACTCAGGCACTGTGAATCAACCAAGTTCTAAAGCCATTCTAAGTCAAAGGGGGCTTGAACAGCAATTAGTAAATTTTGAATGCTGAACACAGAACTTAGTAAAAGTTCTTGGTTTTCAGAACATCATGAATATTTAACAGATGAATCTCAGGTCTCTTAAAACTGTCTCTCCATAGGTGACTAGTCAGTCTCACATTAAACTACTAACAGTTATTTAAAATCTTGGCTCAGGGCTTTTAATATATATATTGTTTGACTTGTCTACAATAAAATATTAAACTGCATCAACACATTGCTGCTTCTCAAACTGCTCTTTGACCTATCCATTAGCAGATGTCACAGTGGGAGAGCAAAGAATTTGAGAGGGGAGTTGAGGGAGGAGAGCTTCCATGCAAGAAACAGCGTGTTTGCACAGCTCTCAGAAGGACAGCGAGGAATTGCATTTCCCTGTCGCTGCTGGCCGAGAAGGGAGGAGGAAGGGGAGTCCTGGGATGTGAGCTGCTCTTGCACTGAGGTTAAAAAAGACTTGGTATGTCTTCTGAAGTGCTGTATAGGATACGAGCATATGACTTATTTTGAGAATGGTCATCGTGAGTAAAGCTGAAACAATCCCAAATTTAGTAAGCCCAACGTTGTCTTTAGATCAACAACCAATAATTGCAAAGGTCATACTGTCAGCATCAAAACAGAAGAAACCCATAACTTCATGATATACCAGGCAAATTTGGTGCTTTTTGTGTGGTTTTGTTTTCTTTTAAATAAACTTTGCTATCTGATTCGGGGTTGCAGGTTTTCTGCTCATGACATTTGAGAATTTCATCAGCATTCTAAACAATCTGACTGAAATTAAAATAAATAAAATAACATGCATAAAAAAATACAAATAGAGGGGAACATACATCACTTATTATCTTTGTTATCTCAGTTGCTATCTTTATGTCTGGCCTGTTCAGCACTTCAGTGTATCTGTGAGTATCTTGCACGTCCTTCTTGTAGGATACCTGTCAAACAAAAAACAGTTTTACTTAAAATAAACAGACAAACACTTTTGAAGTTTATAAATAATCTCTGAATGACCTATCAACTCAGACATCAATTTCAACAGAACTCTGCCTAATTTATTCCAACACAGACCTGCTTGACAGGGATTATTTAGCAAAGACTCACACACAGGTTAACAGGATAAGGGAGAAATTTAGAAGCATAAAATACAATATTAAAATGAAAAGTGTTTTGCTCAGAAGCATAGTAGGAAATGAAAGCACTGCAAAGGCCCAAATACTAGGTTTTCTCATTAAATTTCAGAGGACTTCTAGGAGTACAGCATTTTTTCTATGCTCTACCCTTTTTTAACATAAACTAACCCCCCTATGATACTGAGCACCACAGCCTAGCAGATTGCAGCTACACTGAACAGAAACTGTAATTCTACCACAGTGAATGTCTTTCTCAGTACTAGGCAGCCATGTAGCTGGTATGTAATTCAATGACACAACTCCACTTCAGCATCCCCCACTCCCCACAACTCCACTTATCTGCTCCTTTACACAATCACGGGAACAAGAAGGCTGAGTGTTCCAGCATGTGGAGTACAAGACTGAATCTTTCTGTTTGTGCAAAAGCCACTACGATAATGAATGGGCTCAGAAAACTTTGGCCAGAAGGCTAAACCACAGGTAGGAAAGTCCAAATATTCTCCATTTAGCAAAGCAATCACAGGAACAGCATAGACCTCAGGGATGTTACAGAGCTCCAAAACCACAAGTTATCCTCCTTCTCCCTCTTCAGGGTCTGTAGATTTTTTCCTCTCCCTTGCTGCAGCACATGTGCCAATCTAAGCCAATTTTCAAGAGCTGTCTTACTCAATTATTCTGAATGATTAAGAAATCTGTCTCGTGTACTAAAAAGTGTCTGACAAATTGAAGTTTCAGGCAAAAGTTAGAGAGTCTATAGGAAATGGAAAGTATCAGAATAATTCCTGCTTTACTGAACAGCCTTTTAGATTTTCTTCTGTTGTTTAACAAAAATTAAACAACCTCTCAAACAGTCCTCACCTTGAAGCTCCAAATAGAATCTCTGCATCTACCTCTGATTCCCAATGTAGAGTTTCACTCTGGGTACAATGCAAGAAACTCAGAAACTGCAACACTCAATAACAAATAAAATTTGTAGAAATGTTATTGTAAAAAGAAAAGAAAAAATCTTGGGTTTTGGCAAATACCTTACAGGCAATTGGAAAGTAATTTTGCATCCATATGGCTTCAGCTAAGTAGACAAGCTAAACAGGCTTCACTGTTGGCTGCTTGCCCACCAATAGATCTTATAATTTTTAACCTACAATAAGTGACACACAAGTGTAATCACTGATAAAATAAATAAATAAATAAGTTGGATGAATACAGCCCAAAGTACCAACTACCAAGAAAACAGAAACTTGATTCTTACAGCTTGTTTAAATGACTGGAAGTTTTCTTTTGGTTAGGTTTAGTGTTCCTCTATTTTTTTAAGGAACTAGATGTACAGACAAGCATTTGCAGTTCAGGGCTTTACATGAATTTAGTTAATTATATGCTGTTCATCCTAATGACCACATAAGGTGTGGTGAAAACCACAAAAGCAGCAGAAACAGGTTTCTGAATAGCACCCTATCATCCATGTAAATTGCAAATTAAAGGCCAGCATATGTGCTCAAAATAGAAATTAGGAATGGAGTGAATTTAACAACAGAGAATCAAGAATAGTGGTGATAAAGTTGAGGAAATGTGGTCACTTAATGCTCCCAAATGACATGATCATATAGTACATGAAATAATGGATTGTGGTTAATTTCAGGGGGAAAGGGGGGAGGAGGGAATAAGACAGTGACAGTCCTTTATATTTCACCATTTCCAATTATATTAGATGCAAGGCCAATTGCTATAGCTTTCCCTGAGTGAATTATTATTCTTCCTGCACCTAAACCAGTATACCTATTACTTATGTCTGAGGGAAAGTCATCTAGCATTTTACAAATGTCTGCAATATATATTTGCTCCATTCCGCAGCTTGTCATACTCCGGTGAGAATAAAAATGTTATGCAGCAGAACAGTAGTTTGTCAGAGGTAGGCCAAAGAAAGAAAAAATATGTTTCCCATTTCCTGAATAACCTCAATCCCTGGATGCTGACCCTTTCCCACTGGGACAGTGTGCTGGCCTCTATTACACAGCTGCTATTCCGTTCCATCTAACGATTTTTTTTTTAAATAGTGCTATGTTAGAACAGTAAAACCAGAGCTATTCCGACAAAGCAGGGAAACAGATGCAGACAGGAAAAAGTAACCAGCTTGATGTGTGCACCCATGGGTACCAAGAAGATGGAAAGTGGAGAAGCCTACAAGAGGAGAGAAGACAAAATAAAGCCTGGGCAAGCAACGAGAGGAAGGAAACAGCAGAAACACCCAGGGAAGGGGACATCTTTTCTTCTCAGTTGTTGAAGGGGACATGTTTTCTCCTGAACACCGATACCAAGAGGCTCAAACCTTGATTGGAACCTCCAGGCATTACACAATGCCCTTACTCAATCTTCACTTCAAAGAGTTGCTCAGGATCTACCAAAAAACATCACCAAAAGCTCAAGAACTGCTCCTTTTCATGAGGACCACAGGTCTACAAAACATCTGCTCAAACTGGCCTCTGCATAGGAAAAAAAATATCTGAGATATAGACAACTTAAGAGCAGCAGTGAAGGACCTAAATGGAGGGTTACAGCAGACCAGTGGGAAATGCAAGCAAGAAAGAAGCAGGGACAGAAAAGTTAAAAAGAATTGTACCATCTCTGGTTTTGAAGTTGCAAATAGGAAATTAGAAATACTAACTAAATGTAAAGTGGTTTTCTATCACAATTTGAAATAAGAATAAATAAAAAAGTGGTTACATTGTTATTTTTTTTTAAATGATAATCTGAACAAAAGCCATTTCTCCTCTTTAATCCCAAATGTGATTTCATACTCTGAATTGTCATTAGTTTTTGTGAAGTATGGAAAATAGTCAGGGCTAGCTCATAAATAGCAGACTAATTTTAAGAGGGTCAAACTTCCAGCTCTTATAAAAAGGCATAAGGTCCACTAAGGACTGTCTATTTACTACAGCTGAGTGTCCTGAAGAAGCTTCACCTTTCATGATGGTGCCAATGCACGAGAATGTACCACAATGCTGCAAAGTAAACAGATTTCTAACAATGCTGCAAAACATCCTAGGTTGTCATTCAAACAAACAGAAACTTCTGCTACACGGTGACCTGAGCACACATAGCTGTAAAGGACTCGGATCCCTCCTGCAATCTTTTGTCTTCCCTCCTATTCCAATTTCAAAACTCTTCCAAGCTATAGGTAATAAATTATTAAAATATGCACAAGCAGCTATGAACACATTTTGCCCTCTCGAGATGCACACACAGAAGTCAGCAAGGAGCTGGGAACACCTACCTGCAAGAGAATTTGTCTCTTACTGTTCGTCCCGGATTAGAATTTTCTAATAGCTGCAAGTCCACTAATTAATGGCCTGTCAGCTACATCTCTGTCCCTTTTTCTCTCATCTGCACTTTGGGGTCCATCAACACTAAGAAAATGACTAGCTGGTGGCAATCGTCACTGGCAACAGCTTTTCTGATCCCCACTCAAATGGTGTTGAAAACTGTTTCCCAGCTCATGTAGAAGAGACAAACACATTTTTGGCCCATTACAGATTGATGCAGCCATCCTTTCCAGTAATGGGATTGAAAATTGATTGGCCCCAATTACGTCAGGAGTAAACACATCATTTTCAGCATCAGTTGGAAGTGATCCAGGGGGACCTGCTGTTGACAACCACTGTCAGCAGAAAGTTAGTCAGTGAAAGGTGATTTTTCTAATGCGGATGCTGAACAGAGAGAAGGAGAAGCTTGACTTTAACATGACCTGCATCAAAACAGGCATGTCATTGATGGTGTTTAAGCAGATCAAATTTAAGATCTGCTGATTTGGTCTTATCAGAAAGAATATGACTTTTTTTGGTGTGGATTGTGACTCCACAATATCCTTAACATGAAAAAAAACCCCTACTCCTAAGAAAATATAGACGTCTTAAATATTCAAATTTAGATGGTCAGCAAAACATCATAAATTCACACTACTGACATCACGCGGACTGCAAAGAGCATACATATATATCAAAGTTCACCCAACTGTCAACTAACATTTAAAAAGCAGCACTGTTTCATAAATAAGCATAAGAGAAATGATACCAGGGCTCCCAACCTCTGTTTTCAATGTCCACAGATGAGTCTATTGCAGTTTTCTTATTGTAAAATCAGAATACCACTTCCTTATTTCATACAATGCAATGCTGTGAGAAGAATCAGTGATTTTAACCAAGTTTTAACAATTTGCTGTACAAATACTTAACATTGTTTTGCTATTGATTATGCCTGGTGACAGAACAGGTCATGGAACAGACAAAATTGTGATGCATAGCTTTGACTATCTTCATCAAACACTATGTGCAGCTTCTACCCAGGCACACTGCAACAAATGTTTTCTTTGCTTTAGAAACTTAATTGCCATGTCATTGCACTGTTCAGTTACTTTATTCCACCCATGAGACCCTCAGCTACACATAGGGTGAACCACTATTTTGTGACCTGACAGTTTTCTAAGGGCCACTGCCTAAGTTTGGATACAAGTTTGGAAACTTCTAGATGAGCTAAATGACATCAGCCAAGCACAGATATAAAGTAGGCTGATAGTCACTACTTCATTTTTCTCCAAATGCTTTTGTGCGTGCTCAAGTTACATTATTAACATTCACTTCACAAAACACAAACTGAATTTATAGAGAAAAGTACTCTGGTTTGGATAAATATGCTTTCATTTAAGCATTACGTAGTATTTAAATTATTTTTCAAGTAATTTCCCTATCATTAAAAAAATCACTTTTATTCTTTTGAGAACAATTTTCTTCAGTCTAAGAATCAAGAAAAGAAATGTTTTCCTTATACATGATCATATTGTTCAGGGGATTTTACAGTATTTCACTATTACCCAGCTTCAACCCATGCTTACAGAGCATGTTAATGATATTCAAAGTGGTGTGAAGGCCTACAGCACATGACAGTTTCAAAATGTCAGCACAAATGTATTGTAAGTTGAATACAGTCTTAATTTTTAAAGGAAACTGCACATTTCACAGAGTTGAGCATAAATGTCAGCCTTATTTTAAGGCTGAGTAAATAGTCTTAAACACATCCTAATCCTATTAGATGCAAACTCTGCATGTAAAGGTTGAATTGAGTTGGCAGAGCATTGTAGGTAAACACACATTCTGCTCCCATAGGCATACTGTACTGAGTGGTGGATAAAAGAGCTTTGTCCTTCTATTCCCTCAGTAGTTTCCCTCCTTTTTCCCTGCACTTTCAAAGCTGTGATTCTACAAATAGCCTGAAATACTTCGGAAAGACAAATGCTCCACATTTGGGATGCTCACCATTCCATGCTCTGTCTCAAAGATGAAAACTCACATGGCTCTTAATTAAACCCGTACTTACAAAACAAGATATCCGCAGCTATTCACCATGGTGCCCAAACAATTACTCACAGGAGCTGTGTAACTACTGAACAATAACTGGACTTATATAACTTGCTGCTTTATGTGTGATAAAGATATATCTGCATTGCACTGCTGCTTCTCATGAGTAACCAGAAAGAATCTGTTCTTAAACAGATGAAACTAACTGGTTAGAGTTTTATGTTGGGTACAGAGGGTTTGTTTGATTTTTTATTTTTTTTTTGAAGTTTGCTCAGGCTGAAAAAAGAAGATGAGATAACTGAATTGCATTTATTCTCACACCTGTACCCTGCTCTCCTTAATTCTGTTAGCAGGTGATGTACAGCTGTAGAAGGGAAATGAGGTTTGCATTAGCATACTAATCCTCAGACCATGATGAATTTGATTCAGAAATTCATCTCATATTCCTCCTCGTCCCACGACCTTCTCTGAGAGGGACTCCCATCTCTCTTCCTAAGATTATTTCCTTCCCTAGTAGCCCACCATTATTCCTACTGCTAGGTAAAAAAACCCCTCTTGCTTATGGGGAGAGAAGTTCACATTCCCAGCTCATACCCTCTGTCAACCTGACACCCTGATGCTTCCAAAAGCAGAGACAGCCGGAGTCTGACAGGAAGAGGGAATTCTGTAATCAAGGCAGGTTGCAAATTACTGCTGGGAGTTCCAATGCAGGTATTTCCCAGCAGAAGAAAAAGTTATTCTTCAAACATAATGCTTCCCTGAAGTTTTCCAGTAGCCTTTTAATCAGCAGCCAGCTGTCAAGATTCTGCACACACAGACATACATCTAACATTGACATTTAGTTTTCAGCCTACATAACCTAAGTGTTTGTTACACTGTCAGTAGGGAACATAGGGCAAATGTAAGATAATTAAAAATGAACATCCAAGCTTCGTTTACTACATTATTAGCAGCAAACAAATATCCCGTTTATCTGAGAAACAGGAGTTATAAAATCACATACCTACCTGACTTGACTTGGTTACCTAAGAAAAATGGAAATGGAACTTTAAAGGTATCTACGTGTCAGCTGTTCTTACTGGTTTTGTGTACCATTTAAAATGACCTCATTGTTTTAGCCAATCTTCTCCTAAAATTTATCTCATAAGTAAGCTTTTACAAAACCTAAAACTATCATACATTTTTCTTCGAAGTTGTGTTTGTATCATTCAAGACACTAATCTTGGTAGCATTTCTGCCCCCAGCAATGGTGCATTGAGCTAGTGTAAGCTACCTTAGCCATGAAATTAAACCTGACTTGATACCAATAAAAAATATAAATACCATTATTAGGCTTTTATATTGTGAAAACCTAAAGAACTTAAAGAAGTTAACAAGCAGCTTTTTTTTAAAAAAAAAAAAAAGGNAGGGGTGGGCACCGGGCACCCAGCCAGGGTAAACCCACCACAACAACCAACTTCAAAAATATTGCTAAATACTGTAAGTCATTTGTAAATTATCCAAGCAAAACTACAAGAACAAATACTTCAGTCAATGGTATAAATTAGTGCAAGCATCAAACTGAACTCTATGGCTCAGATCCTGTAAAGCAAGTCATAAATTATTCTTTGGAACTCATTTGGTATGTATTCATGAGATAGGAACAAAGCTATTCACGTGCATAAAAATGTGCAAGAGCAGGGAAGAAATAGCCTCCTCTCCTCTACATAGAACTCTTGAAGAACTATCGAAGTATTGGCAGTGTAAGATACTGAAACCATGCTGGTGTTCATGTAAACAAAGGGCTTTATACACTTTTAAAGTACAAGTAAGTACACATTAATTCAGAGAACCTGAGTTTGTGATTTTACTACAAAGTGATAGGACCGAGCAATTACTACTAATAACAATAACAACAGCTTTCCACTACATTTTAGAATAAAAGTCGCATACCATTACTTGTAGCATATTTTATACACACATCATGACCTAAATTACTTCAGTGCAAATAATGTAAAAAACTACCAACTAATGAAATACAAAAATATTCCATGCCCAATTCATTTCAGTTAGCTATAATAGATGTATCTACCAAAACCAAGCAAACTCATTTCAGATGGAGGAGTACTTACATCACTCTGGTACTTATTGACTTCCATGGCATGCTTAATATCTGGAGGCTCCTTCATACATGCATAACCTGAAGTTCCTTTCTCAGCATTGTGTTTTTGTTTATACAGAACCTGAAAAGAGCAGCATTATATTTCTGTGACCTCAGCAGAGCAGGTGTAATAATATGAGCTGGGTTAAATCTAGTGTCATACTGTGCCCTGTATTCAGGAAGAAATATAATAAATAATTAAGCTTCTTAATGGAACCAGAACCCTGAAATATGAGCAGCTCCCACCCAAAACAGACCTATGAGGCACAGTCAGCAGAGAGATTTCTCCGCATCTGTTATTGCAACACAGATATGAGTAAACAGAAAGAGAAATATACAGAAACAGAAAATTAAGTTTAACAAGGTGAGAAGACAGCCCAGAGAAAAGCATAAGCAAAAGCTTTTTTTGCTCAAAACACACTTTATCAGCTAACTAACTACTACAGATTATTGGGTTTTTTCCTGTTTTCAGAAAAGAAAAAAGAAAGGATCTTTTGCATTCCTCATAAACAAACAGATTTACATTAAATACTCATAGCCCAAGTATCTATTTCTTCCCCTGTTAGTAAATTACTAGCATAATACACATTTTGACTAGCCTTCAGGTTCACGAAGAAAAATAATATTTACATTCAATTGTCATCATGGTAAAGGAAAATGGAATTGGCTTGTGAGTTTATAAACAAATTTATTTTTGTAATAGAAACTGAACTCAATGTTGGGCACTCATCCAGCTTTTTCACTGTACTGTGTTGTACTTACATATACACACACTCACATACTAAAACTGCCTGAAAAGCTGATCTTGCACTTACCCTCATCAGAAGCTTTTAGGCTTACATTAAGAAAATTCACCAGGTTTTGTTGCCTAAAGAAGCAGCAAGCACCAAGAAAACTCATTTTCTAATAGCTCTCAGGAGTAAGCATTAAAATAATCCCCAAGAAAACAGCAAATACTAAACAAGATTGAAAGCTGATCAGGAGGAGAAGGTTTTGAAACTAAAACCCTTGATAGCAATAAAAGAATACTGTGAAAGCTTTGAGATGGGAACTCTTGACTAAGATGATTCGCACTCTTTTAGGACAGGATACTAGAACTGTGAGAAAATGTTGTATCTGTTTGTGCTTAAGGCAGCAAGATTGCATCTGAGTCACAGATCAGGGTGCCCAAGGCAATACATTAGTATCTGCCCCAACCATCTCAGATTACAAAATGATATATGTGCTGAGAGATTAAGACAAAAAGGGGAGGGGGAGGAGTTTGCTCTGCTAGTATATGAATGGAAGTATCAAATTAGGAAATTTAAGATGTGCCATCTCCTTATACAGTGTAAATCCAACATAATCAGGCCTCTGGGGAAAAAAAATGCCTAAAATCTCCCTATGGTGATTACATCTTGCAACTGGCAAAACAAGACTGAAGCATCACTAACAAATGATCCCCTGCAAAAGTGTATTTACTATATAGACATATGCTACAAAAACTCTTTTGCTGCTTCTGTTTCACACTGTCACTTTTAAGACGTTCCCCACTCAATACCATTCTGAAATGCAGATCTCTACAGTTACTTTCAAAATCTATCAATTTACAGATATTTTATTACATTGCCACTTTGCTGGTTCAACATCTACGTCTTTCTGTTGGCAAATGGGCTATGTAACCAAGACAAAAAACAATAGCACATCAACTCCCAACAAGATAAACCCAAGAAAACCCCCAAAACTCCCAACTCAAAAACTCCCAAGAAAACAAACAGAAATTGAGTGTCCACTATCTTGGGAAAAGATGACTGTTTCTTTAGCTTAATGCAAGAATATGTGACTTGCTGTTTGGCAGCTGTGTTCTTCCTATCTTTTCACATTATTCTTAATAACTGGCTTAAGTAACCTTAAAACAACCACAGGCTAGGAGGAGTTCACTGCCTATCTAGTTTAGTTTTGGACAGGTTAGTGCAGAACTATTCCCAGATCTGTAAATCTGTTCCAAGGAATATGAAAAAAATCTTTCTAAGAATTATTTCATCAATATTCTTAGAACCATTATTTTACATGTTAGCATGTATGCATTTATTTCTCATTTCATGTTGATTTTCAAGTTTTAGCTAAACTGAATTTTCTCTATCAAATCTACATATGAAACTACTCTACAGAGAGATCAAGTATTCTAGGTCACTGATGTAACCTCTGCACTGTAGTGGCACCATTTATTAACTCAAGAAATACAAGGCAATTATTTAAGTAGGTACGGTTTCAGATTGAACTAATTTGTAAGTAGTCATTTTTTATTTTTCTTATCTCTCTTGTACACCAGTGTGTCAATAGGAAGCTGCATTAAGGAAGGCTTTGTGCTCTTTTAACTTAACTCTGACAGACCCTCTGTTTTGAAATAAATACTATTACATTTTAGCGTGTATATTTCCCTTTATAGTCCATAAGCTGAGTTCTGAACTTAAAATCCACAATGCAGGATTTTGTAGGAGGAAATGTTCAAAAGCACAGAAAATGCCATTTTAATCCCTAGATAGAGAATTAGATTATCCAATATATTTGTGTAAAACAAAACTAGAGAAGTCAAGGAGACTAATATCTGCAACCAAAAAAAAGAGGAAATCTTGGTCATGAGATTTGATACCAAAAAAAATGTGAACAATTACAAAACAGTTTGATAAAGTGTAGTATGATTGTAAATATGTAGTAAATGACAAGAATAGCTTTATCATAGTTAAATAAATACATATTAAAGTTAAAGGAGAATTCTGCCCACAAGTAAGAAAAACTCTGAAACTTTCTCTAGAAGTTGAAAATATTGTTTAAGATTCACTTGTCTCATCATCTTTAGAAAACAAACAGAACATATTGTTGAGCACTGACACACAGTTACTATTTGAGATATTGCCCTGTGCAAAGGAGAAAATTAAACTGCCTTCAGTTTGCTTTAGATTATTCCTTCCAGATAAGAAGAAAAACAGTGCAATCTCTTCTTACGGCAGAAATAAAGTGATGAACAAAGTGATGAAACACATACTTTTTCCTAACATTGTTTCCCCCTAGAGCAATTTTAAATACCTTTATCATTGTTTGTGACACTTTTTTTAAAAAAATTGTTCTGCATAAGGAAGAATTCAGTATACAGGTCTTCAGAGAAGAAAAAGACTTGGCACAAAGCAAGCAATGATCAGAAATTGTCCTTCAGAAATATTTTCCATGGGAAAATTGCCATTTTTTTTCAGAAAATATCTACTGCCTCTCAGTAAAATCAGAACTAGGGCTTGCTTCCTAAACTGCTCTCATCCATTTTATTTTCTCATTGCAGAGAAAAAGGAAATTGGTGAGAGCTTTGTAGGGTGGCAAGGAGGGTGAAGTTAAGAGGTGGAGACAGAGACTTCTGCTCTCTCTAGCTTACCCTGGGGACAGCTATGACAAAAGAGAGAGGGAGGAAAACCAGATTGAGCA
>VYZX01022631.1:23065-48507 GCA_013401335.1 Brachypteracias leptosomus
GGCTAAGTAACTTTCTTTCCCACCTATAAACATTATCATGATTTTTTTTTTTTTTTTTCCAAAATTTCAAATAGATTTCCTTCTCTATAGGTAATTTTTTCCATCTTTGTGCCAGTTCTACATAAAACACAAAAGCAAACGAGGGTTTCATGCACAAGTCAGCAGAGGTGATCTTGCTTTAGTCTTTCCTGTGTTTCCTGAAGAGAGAATTAAGCACAAATCACTACAGATAATACGGGGAGAAAGCTCCACAGGAGGAGAAGCACAGTTGTCAGGGTGTTGTATTCTTCATTATGGTAAGACCCTGCCAGTGCTGACATTGTATGGTCAGAATCCTACAGAACAAGGTCCTGGCTTTGCTGAAGTCAATAACAATTGTCATATCAGTTAAAGCACACAAAAGTGACAGGTGGTGCTATGGCAGGCTATCTGCTCTTGAGTGGACAGTGGAGGAAAGCTGTAGGTGGGGAAAAATTTCTTGTTAGAAAAAGGAAATTTCTTCTAGTTGCATCCAAGTTTCTAAATAACAAGTGTGATCTGAAACAGTGTATAAAATTAATAAATCAGGCTAACTTTAGGTAGGCTGAAAATGGAGCTTCCAGGCAGCAAAAGTGCAGCAGCACCATTTCAAACATCAAATCATGGGAGAGATCATTTGCCAAGGACACACCTGTGTAAAGAGATCACCTGGCAGAGGCATATGAGCTTTGGCAGTCTTATGCCAGCATGCAGTAGCAGGAAGAGTCAGCGGCTCGCTCTCTTCCATACCATGGTCCCCTAGTACCAACACATCTGCTTGGCAGATGAGGTTATGGATCCTACCAGGAACATGGCATCGCAGAAGGAGAAAGTACTTGCTTGATGGGGCTACAAAAGCATTCAAGCTTGGCCTTGCAAGTAGGAAGTATGAAAAGGAAGTCAAAGGTGTAAATTTGTTCTAATGTGGATGGGGAGGAAGACACACACTTGTATTTTCCACTTCTCAGGAAATCAGCACCTATTTAAAATCAGCTTACTAAAACTGAGAAACAGACTGCAGCTCTATGCTCGCAACAGCCTTTTGCAAGAGGGTTGGCACAATGGCCTCTCCTTCCTATGGCACACCCGTGGTCTCCTCCTGCTGAAGTGATGACCTGTAAATTCACAAGCGCAGCTAGATAGATGCAGTAGAAATCCCCTCTGCCATATCCTGACCCAGTTGAAATCTGAAATCCTTGTATTAGCTACTTAGGTACCGCAGTGATAGGCACAATATGGATTAGATTTGAATACTGTAGAGAAGATTTTCCACTAGAAAATCCCCTAGGATCTCTCTCAAAGTAGCATTAAATTCAGGTCCAGTGCAACAGTAACCACAAGTTGGAAAAATGTGTCAGCGTATCTTTAAGTTTTATGGTAGATTATGATTTATAATGCATCTATTCCTATGGGGATGGTATGAATTTTACAGGAAAAGTTTCTGCTTAAATATAAGTCATCCTAGATATGTATTTGTTCCTCTATGACTGTTGAAGGAAGCCTTCAAAAAATACCAAATGAAAATGTCTCTCTTTTCCTTAAAAGGGTGGTTTTCATGTATCAAATCATTTTATTTTTAGTTAGAGTTATTTATCTTTTCTGCCACATCACCAATGTTAATTAACCTCATTTGCGTAAACTAATGTAGAATGTACTCATTTGGAATGAATCCAGGAGTAAATCTGTAGCAAACTAGTTAAGCAATGTTTTATAAATCAAACTAACGGTGTAAAAATGTTATACAAGTTTAATTTCCAATTTATTTCTACTGTAATTCTTCTAATCACTCACTTTACAATTAAATGTCACATTAATGTCATTTCAGCTACTGTGCTGCTTTAACTTGAGTGGATATATGTTCCATTTCAAACTATGAAAACTAAAATATACTTAATATTATTATATTTGCTTAATACAGCCTTGATTAACACATTGTTTTAAATTAAAACTTTCTCCAAAATCTGTCCAGAGATTTCAGTGCTTTCTTCCTGTTACTAATATCTTCCTCTGTTTGAAAAGAATCACTACATTAGAAAAATGCATATTGAGATATAATCAACTATATAAAGAGTGTGCTCAGTTCACAGACTAACTGTATTAAATTATATGTAGTTAATACCTTTAAGAGAGAAGAAAGGCAAAACCACAAAAAAAGTGGAAATGCTTGGCTTCTGTCATGGCTTGACAGAAAACCATGACCATCTATCAGCTGTAATTCTCATGAGTAACAATGAAAATCTGTAACTTCATTCATATTACACATACTTAACACTTACAATTCCACTGAGATCAATGCAAGTGAAGGGTCACCTGCCTACACTAAAGGTATTATATTCTTAAGCCCCTGGAGACAACTGAACTGCCATTTACTATTTTACTAGTTATTTTCATGTTTTATACTTTGTTCAATATACTTGATTCCATATTTTTAATTCTATAATATTTGTTGTGAGTGGTCATATACAGACCATTAGAAATATGTTTACTGAGACCAGTAAGTACCTTAAAAAATTATTAAAGTTGTTGGGTTTTTTCCCTTCAGCATTAAACATTTTGTTAAGCTAATACAACACCCAAATTGAAATGGTTGTAACATAACATTTGTCTACTCTATGGATGTAGTGCAATGTCACTGAATTCAATAATTCCTTACTGCATTCACAGATTTCTAATGGATTTCATTGGATTCATGAATGCACTAGAAGTTTTAAAATTTCTATTTAATAAATGTAACAAGTAACATTGTCAACATTTTAAAAGTGAGTATTTTTTGAAGGTAAGAAGTTACGGTGATAAACTCTGGATGATAAACTCACCCAAATAAATCAAGCAGGCAATCAAGTATCTGTTCAAATATATTGTTCAAATTGGTCATATTCTGTCAAACAATTCATCTGAAAAATCATTTTCTGTGATTCTAAAATTGTACCTTGCTCTGAAGTTGCATTAGTTCTTTTGCAAATACACTGTCAATTGTGGCTGGCATCTGCTGATAAAGACAGTTGGAAAGGTCTTTCTTAGCAGCTCTTTTATACTTCACCTAGAGAGGAGAAAAAAGCAGCATATAGTGCAAAAATTAAGACACAGTAATCATACTATCCTCTTTTCTAGTAAATAGAATGGCATAGACCATTAGAACTGGAAAAATCTAATGCTATCATAAATTTTCAAGCAAAAACTGATTTTTAAATATAAACTTTAGGTAGATGCGTCTGATTCACAAAGCAATGCAAAGTATCTGCTTATTGAATTCAATAATTTGGGGGGAAGTATAAAATAAGGTAAGCAAGGTGGTTATTTTTCTATCCTTTTTAAAATAATTTCCAAACCCAAAAACTATTTTTTTTCTGTTTTCCCAAGTTTTGCACAACAGGAGCAATGAGAGGCCAACAAAAAATACCTTACTGATTAATAAGGAGTAGCAATTATATGTAACTGAAAAGGACAGGAACATTGATGCTAGCATGTCTGACATAAGTTCTACTTAATATTTTTATATTACAGACTCATTTTTAAATTACTTTTTATTTATCCTGTACTTTTTCCAGTGTTCAGTACTAGCAATTCCTCACAAAAGGACTTTATGATACAGGCCAGAATAATAGTTCAAAATCTGGGAGGGTTTAGCTTCAGATCTATGTTTTCCAAATTCATAAAACAATAATGTCAGGTATTGCAGTAAAAGTAACCATAAATATGAAAGATATCTTAAATGATACTGTCTAATGTCATTAATTTAGTGTGCAATATACGGATGTTCATTAGATACTACTCCCCATATGTATTACATATATCAGTAAATTGCTGTAACATTTGTTGCTGTTTCCCAAGACAGAGGGCTCTTTTTCACTGCAGCAGACATGCAGTTAAGAATTTCAGTGTTTCAAGTTTTGCAAAACCAGGTTATGGGACACTAGAGGTCAGTAATTTACAAGATAAAGCATTCCTCACATCATTGGCTTCAGGTAGTGCTGCAGTAAGCACAGTGCTCAACAGTGTGATAACATAAAACATATGGGTTTGAAAATATTGCAGTATCTTTACATCTCTTAAACTCTGACTAATAATTATCAGCTTTTCTTGGGACTCAGATAGATGGACTTGGTAAATTATTTATATTGTGGTTTTGTAGACTACTACTTTTTGTAGTCTGTCTCTTCGAAACTATACTTTCAACACATTTATGCCCCTTGGGACATGCCACTCTGCCTCAGAAAAGAGGAAGATAAATATAATAAAAATATTCATCAGATGCATTTATATTGAATGTAGCCACACAGCAAACTGATGTATATCAGAAACAGAATACAGAATCAGACAAATTACATAACTCCAGACAGGGATATTGGTGTTCTTTATCATCATAATAAAGGTAGCACCAAAAATGAGGCACCAAAAACTTAAAGTCTTCCAAAGATCACAGTGACACTCAGAACTAGCAGTTCCTTAACAAAAGCAACTCACTGTCAGGAAAAACTTCTGCTACTGTTCTCACCTGTGGAAAATAATCAGAGATGCAATCCTATGACACCTTGTACGTGGGACATGAAGAGCTGGCAGTGAACCCTGCTCTGGCATTTTGGAAGCTGCCACTCTTTCTTTACCACTACAGTTGTGTTTGTGTGCACCTGTGTGTAAGCAAAGACCTGAAAACTCTGACATGGGTTTGCATATATATATGCACACAAGTGTTCAGGTGACCTGCAGATGGCATTGACCTGATGTCTACCTCAGTCTCCTTGCTGAAGGAGTAAGAGGTGATAACACAGCAACAGTTTCCTTGTCTCCTGTTTGATATCAGGCTGTGAATTTTCCACAGCAGGGAAACTACGCACAGGTATAACCTGCAAAGCTCATCACTGTAGAATAAGTATCAAGAAATCCTTTTCCCATTCCTCAGTTTATTAATCCATAAAATTGGATAGCTAGTACTGCCTCAGAACCATTAATAAAATATCTCTGAATCCCAAAATAAAAGTGTCGCATAACTCCAAATTACTATTTCTCACATACAGCATATACACTAATTACAGCACTTTAAGTAACTTCAGCTTTAAATAGAATTGTTATTTGAAATAAGCCACCCTTCCCCTGCTAAAAAAACACCATAATCAATTGAGAGAGTTTTTATGAAGGATAAGAAGCAAAGAGAATTCTTCAGTCTTTTAGGTCTTACCTCAGAAATAAAAGCACTGAGAGTTTTCACATGTTGTAGCTGTGGGGTGTCAGGTACAAATATGCACTTGCCTTTAGATTTTTTAAACTCTTCTTTATAGTGTACCTACAAAAAGGAGAAAAAAAAAAAAAAAAGAAGTTTCATTGTTCTTTTAAAAAAGGCAGAAAAATAAACAACAGCTATATATATTTCATTTTTATTCTTTATTTTATTTTATTTATGGATACTACGCTGGGTGGCTTGCAAATACATCAGGCTGGATCAAATTAAGCCATAAAGGGAAACACCCAGCTCTCACACACAGTACCAGTGCTATGTAAAAGTCACAGAATCCTTTAATAATAAAGATGAAAAAGATGAGGTTATTTCTCTACATCTACAGTACATTTTCACCACTATTGTAGATGTTCTGGTATCTCTAAAGAAAGGAGAATTGAATAATTGATCTCCTTGATCCTTGATCTCAAAGATAAAATTGTTAAACTAACTTCTAACACAGACCTAGCAAGCACAGAATCTGTATAACATAATCAAATGTCCCTTTATGAATCCAGAAGTTATATGAATAAATTCAGAAGACCACTGCAAAATCATTGCCTACAAAGCACCGCAACAGCCGTGACTTGCAAGTAATAACAGAATTTCTTTAAAACCAAACAAATTTTAAATTGAGCCATTTTTAAATAGTGTATACACAAAGGCAACCATTTCTTAAGCCAAACACCATGATATATTTTGCAAAAACAAACCAAAACACATCTCTTTTTTTTTTTTTAACAAACCTTTTTCTTACCATGAGGCAAACAATATGGGCAGGTATAATAATCACATGATTGTTGATGAAGAATATAATTGATGGACATGGTGAATTTGTAGGGAACTTTATTACATAAGAACTACGTGAAGAAAGATCATGAATTACAATGAGGAGGAGTAAATAAGTTTTAAAGATAGATACTTTACATAGAGAGCCTCAAATGCTTGTAGTGGCATTTCTTTCTTTGAACATAGTATATTTCAGTTCAATGCAAATTGAATTATTTAGTATCAAGCTTTCATGGTTATTATCTGCAACCATTTCTCTAACCTCATTTTCACATTCTGCACAACAGCAGCTTGCATTTATGCACTCTAGACTTGCTGACAAGCACTGACAGAAGCAATATGATCTGCATCTGAGCATTACAGAAATACGCAGTTTTAATTTCCTCTTTCTTTGAATCCCTAATGGATATCACAAGTTCTAGTCTACTCCCCTCTGCAGGGACTTGGAAAATTCATGAGAAGGACGGCAACATACACAGAATCAGTTCCTGTACTTTCTGATGCAAACTTTTGGTCCACACCAAAATCATAGAATGGGTTGGGCTGGAAGGGACCTTAAAAGATCATCCAGTTTCAACACCTCTGCCACGGGCAGAGACATCTCCTACAAGACCTGGTTGCCCTGTCCAATCTGGCCTTGAACACTTTCATGGATGGTGCAATGGATTAGGTAAAGTCAAATTAATCTCAAACTGATGACTACATAATCCTCACACAGGACATCATTTTGGTTACTACTGAGCTCATCTACATTTGGACTACTGAAGGAATCTACATCTCATTACTGCATCATATAGTCTGCTTTTGTGGATAACAGTCTATTCTAAATAAAAACTGTTTGATGAACGAGTGTAAAAGTACTATATGTCATGATTTTACTCAGAGACCCATAAATCCAAAGATTCATGTAACCTGTGTGTTACACCACACTCCTATGTAATCACAGAGCAATAAAAAGCAGTTTTATGACAAGCACGAGCAGGCACTTACTGCACATATGCAGGCATGTACTTGATAGTGTGTGTATGTATGTGCACATGAACAGCTTGAAAAAAAAGTCTTTGAAGCATTATGTTCATGCACAGTGATATGACTGAGAAGGGACATGGGAAATCTAGAGAGCTGACTCTCTACCAGTTAGATCTGATGGCATTCCCAGTATAAACTCCTGTAAAACTGAGACTAGTAGAGTAGATGAAGAGTCTTCTGCTCACAAATACTGCTTGGATAAATCACACATCGGTATCTGAGAGCTAACTGTAATTACATCTATTTTAATTACAGAGCAGAAATTACATTCAAAAATGAAAGAGAAAAGCTTCCTAAGGTATTTCTTATAGTTGGGAGGGGAAGATGACATAGCATGGCATGACTAGAAGAAACAATCAAAGCTATTCTGCTGTAGAAGTCATGCTTTCAAAATAACCAAAGGCAGTAAAGGACTCTCAGAATCACAGAATGTTAGGGATTGGAAGGGACCTCGAAAGATCATCTAGTCCAGCCCCCCTGCTAGAGCAGGATCACCTAGATCAGGTCACACAGGAACGTGCCCAGGCAGGTTTTGAATGTCTCCAGAGAAGGAGACTCCACAACCCCTCTGGGCAGCCTGTTCCAGTGCTCTGTCACCCTCACCATGAAAAAGTTTTTCCTTGTGTTTATCCAAAACCTCCTATGCTCCAGCTTGTACCCACTGCCCCTTGTCCTATCACTGGATGTCACTGAGAAGAGCCTGGCTTCGTCCTCCCAACACTTTCCCTTTTACATATTTATAGACATTAATGAGATCACCCCTCAGTCTCCTCTTCTCCAGGCTAAAGAGACCCAGCTCCCTCAGCCTTTCCTCATAAGGGAGATGTTCCATTCCCTTAATCATCTTAGTGGTTCTGCGCTGGACTCTCTCCAGTAGCTCCCTGTCTATCTTGAACTGGGGTGCCCAGCATTTGACACAGCACTCCAGGTGGGGCCTCACCAGTGCAGAGTAGAGGGGGAGGAGAACCTCCCTCGACCTGCTGGCCACACTCTTCTTAATGCAGCCCAGGATGCCATTGGCCTTCTTGGCCATGAGGGTGCATTGTTGGCTCATGGTCATCCTCTTGTCCACCATGACTCCCAGATCTTTTTCCCCAGAGCTGCTCTCCAACAGATCAGCCTCCAACCTGTACTGATACATGGGGTTGTTCTTCCCTAAATGCAGTACTTTACACTTGCCCTTGTTGAACTTCATTAAATTTCTCCCCGCTCAGCTTTCCAGCCTGTCCAGGTCACGCTGGATGGCAGCACAGCCTTCTGGTGTGTCAGCCACTCCTCCCAGCTTTGTATCATCAGCAAACTTGCTCATACCACCTCCTTATTCCTTCGTTATTCACATTTACCACAGTAACCCATAAAGGCCACAAAACGTACACAGGCTTAAACAAGCAATTTAGAGAGGACATATAACAAAATGTGTGGTCAAACTCTGGTCACTCCACTCTGCTACAGAAGCGTCTATATTGCTTAGAATCAGAAAGATGGAAGATGAAATGGGATAAGCATAATGAAGTCATGACATCTGCACTTAAAAGTGTATTTATTGTAAGTGACATAATGAAGAGGCTTAAGAGGTTGACTATGACTGAACATAACCAATGGCTGGAAGGAATAGGCAGAAAAGCTAATATTCCTCTTCAAAGTTTGAGTTTACAAATTCAAAATTCTAAATACTGAATAAGAAATTTTGCCTGCAAGTTACTTACCCTTCATTACAAAATACACTGTTTAGGTTGAATAGATCTGGTAAGCCTTGCAAAAAAAAAACAAATAGGAAAAAATTGCAAATGATGTCCTGGAGCCACCACTGCTTTTTTGATATACTTCTGAAGTCCAACAGCTCATTAAAGGCTCACTTTTTAATAGATCTCTCCTGATCCATTTCTCCTCCCTGACTCATAAAACTACTTTGACCAGCAGCACAGCTATCCAGTAAAAGTGGATTAAAGTTCCTAGACAACCAACAAAACAGTAAGCTTCAAGTTTTTACTTTTTTTTAACAGATATTATACGGCAAGATGAACTTTATAAAACAAGGGCATCCAACCTTTAGGCTGAAACTTCCTGGCTCGCCAATAAAATTGACCTCACTCATGGCCTGTTCCATCAGCCTTTTTCACAGGGGAAACACAGGAGGAGACTGTGGGCTAAAGGAAAGGCTCTGATGGTAAGAGCTTGATCCAAGGAGTCACATTTCCTTTGTATTCAGGGACATATATTAATCTAACTTTAATAGTGTACTCAACAAATATAAATACACTTGAAAAATTGTTCTTAACATCAATGATGTAACTATGTTGACAGTCATCACATCAAGTTCCCTTATAGAACTGTCATTTCTCAAAGATCCATTTAAGCTCAGAAAAGCCACAAAAAGGTCTGAACCTTCTTATCTAGCTCTTATGCTGAGCCAAAAGGGAACCTTTTCCCACTAAGGATTTCTTTTACAATCCTCCATTTCTTAATTTAAAATCTCATGTAAGAATAAAAGCTGTGTCAGACCACAGATCTATCTAATAGAAAATTCTCTCTATGTGACCACAGAAACCCAGAGAAAAGCATGAGAACAGGGAAAACATACAGTATTATTGCCCCGCAGTATTTTACTAGTGTCCAACAACTTGAACCTCAAACTCCTCCTGAGTTTGAGACTGTGACAAGTAATGGTGAGACCAGAGGAACAGCTCCACCTTGATTTAGGTGGCTACAACCTTACTGATACAACAAGAAAGGCACTCTGTTCTTGCACTTGACTCTACGTCTCTTTAGCCCTTGCTTTATAACAAAGAGATGTGATAAAACACAATTGGAGTCTGTACAAGGACAGTTAAGCAGCAAGTAGTACTACTCTTTGCTATAGTGGAAAAAAAGCACTGGTACCTTACATTAACAAAATTCAGCAGAATCTTCAGAAGGCAGAGTGTCTGTCTCTACCAAAAAGGATGATGATAGTTTGGTCAATGATCATTTTACTCATATAACAATTCCCCTCTCTGCTTAAAACAGTATTCACAACATCACATTGCATCATACAATCAAAATGAAGAAGAGATTAAAATATACCCAAATAAAAGTAACACAAGCAAATGGACAGGCTCAATTTCAATATGGAAGAGAGAAGGCCTGGAAAGAAAGGTAATTCACATAAATCAAACACATATGACAGTTTTGAAAACATCTGTGAAATAAAATTGCATAATGAGGGAAGATTAAATGAAATAGCTTTAGGGAAAAACAATCCAAGGGGTATCATAGCCACAGAACAAACATCTGTCAAACTCAAATGAAAACGGGGATTTCCTCAAGAATTGGAGCACAAAAACACTTCACAACTTCCCCTACGTACAGTTCAAGGCTGACAGTTATGCATGCACTAAGGGCCACCATTGTAATTTTTTTTTTAAAACCATATCGCCAAATTAAAGTCAGCCTGTAAAGAATGCAGGTCAAGTGTAAAGCAACCCCAGTATCTTAGTCTTGAGCACTCCTGGCACTGCGTTCTGATGGAGGAGCTGCGCTGACAGCTCCAACAGCAGAAAATGACAATCACCTAGTCTTGGAGTCAGCAGGACACAGGCTGCTGTCCCAAGGTCATCTGAGAGTCAAACTGCAAGGGCCGTAAAACCACTGAACACACAAAATGTACAGTTGTACACCAACAACACATCCAAACAAACAGCAGTTTGTGCAAAGATTCATGCTAAAAAGGATAAAGAATGTATAAAAAGTTCTGAATGTTAATGACTCAAAAATCAAAGTCAAAAATGAAAACTCCTTGCAGTTTATTGGTCTCCACAATGAAATGCGCAGGGTGAGGAAATCACCTCACAGTACAAAGGACTTCAATGGTCGTAAGAAATTCCAGTTATAGGAAAAATTCTAGGAAACAAAATTCACCCCTTATACACATGCATATTCCATTCAAGCCAATGAAGAAACATCTACTGATTTCAGTAGAGGCTGAATAAGGCCCCAAAAATTAATGACATTTTTAAACACAGAGTATCTTCTTTGAAATTAAATTGGTCTAGACCATTACATATTGCTACTGCTTTGAAAGCATTAATGACACTTTGCCATTATGCTTCACAAATCTCGAGGAAAATCTACCACACTTGCAGGCTAAATGCATCACAATCTTTCAGCAAAAGCCCACATCCCTGAACCATTATAGTCCTCAAAAATCTGTCTCGACCTAGTTACTCACCCTAGCTCCCAAGTCTCTGCAGAAAATCAGACAAAATAGAGCCACTCCATTTATAAGTTAATTAACAGCCACAGCCAACATTATTCCTAATGGGTACACAGCACAGTAATAACTCCTTTTCAATGAAAGAAAATACTTCTTTAGCATTTTCCAGGGAGTTTTTGCCTTTAAGAACAGCAACCATGTTTAGAAACAACTTGCGTGGAAGCAATAAATGTATTTTAGGTCAGATAAGTGCTCCAGGTCCATTTTCATTTTGGCCTTTACATGAGTTGACAGGCACTTATTGTACCATATGCTGTTCTTTTCCCAAAGAAAGCATTTAGATAACCATCAGTAAAAATATTAATAAACTCTACTACTTCCTAAAGTAGCTTGAGATTACAAGGGAGCCATCTTTGTAGTTTCTCTTAAGGATTCATCCAATTTTCAGCACTCTTTTTATGAAAACTGAAGTATTATCAGTTGGTGTACAGACAAAGAGACTTCGACCTTGTCAAGTCACACTTTCAAGCCAGCACTGTAACACCCACACATCCCAGATACTGTTTTTCCAAGCAACCTATTCTTTTCTAAAAATTCTAACCTCTAATAATTTATACCTTACATACTCATTCACTTTGAACAATAATCAAATTTAAATATCAGATTACAACACAAGCCAGACATAATTTGGGGTTTTTTTTAGAACACTTGTTAAAGCAAGTCATTCTTTCCTCAGTAATGTCTCCTCTGCTGCCAGACACCATCCTCACAGGAGAAACATCACTAAGTTTCCATTCACATGAAGGCACAAAGTTACTCTTCAGACACACTTTCCCAGAGGGACCCAGAAATAAGTTTCCACCAAGGGTAAATCTGATGCTGTTACACTGAAGCAAGTGGATCTACTCGAATTTAAAATGTCTTGGATCCAACCTATGATGTTTATATAATGCCTGTATCTGATCAACAGTTTTAAAAATCTACAGTAAGTCAAGAATTTTCTAGCTAAATAATTTTTAAAGATATTCTAGCATTTTGGTGGATTCTTCGTACAAGTGTAAGTCAGTAATAATATGCTAAGCAGTTTTGAGCATCTACCACCACAGGCCAATAGATAAATTCATTTTTATTTTTATTCTCCCTCCTTACAGCTATGTATTCTGGCACCCAGTTCTGTTCCAACCAATCAAGCTTCATAGAATTAGGCTATAACTAGAAAAAATACTGCATTCTTCTGATTAAGTCAGTCAAGGTGCTCACATGGGAGACACCCTCCATGTAAGACCCACTTTTAACATTCTCCTTTCTAGGGCCTATGCTTCATACATTCCAAATGCTCTGAAAAGCTCATCGTTCTGCAGCTGGTAGTTTAAGGTACCAGAGCAGGCTGTGCTTTTCCATTATGTTGTGTGCTTTTATATTTGAGCCTTGTATGGGCACATTTTGCACTGTACATATCTGAAAAAATACATATTGTAAATCTAAACTCACTTAAAAAAGAGAAATGCAAATTCAAGGATGCAAACAGCCACCATCACTTACATCACTTATTATTTCACTGCATTTTCGGGCCAGTTCCATATTTCTGTCCTCAATAACAGGCTTGAGGAAGACCTGTAAGAGAAAGGTAATCATTAGAGGTTTACCATCTTAAAAGGGTAACAATAGAAGGAAAAAACTACTTTCCAAAGCTATTGTGGTTTAACTCACCTTTTCTTCTTCTTCCTCATCCCCATTTTCATCTTCTCTGAGATCCTGAATGACAGATACTCGCATTTTAATACTTTGCAGAAAACAACAATGAAAACTCTAAAAAGGTTCTGTGCTGCCGGAAACAGATCAGACCCTACAGCATGCCTGGGATCAATGCTTCATTTGTGCCCCACACTGCACTTAACTCTACCAAGGCTCCTTCCTTATTTAGACAACACTTGACAGTCTTTATCTGAACAATTCAATGTGAGTGAACTGAATACGTTGCAGATGGCCTTGCTAGCTATCAGACACAGCAGAGCTAACGCTTTCTTATAGATAAAATATAATTAAATGACCTATCCCAGCCAACTGTTTTTAAAATTACTATGAACACAATTAAAATACTGTAAGGCAGTTAATTTGTAACATAAGTAATTTAGTAAAATTAACAGGCTTAAAAGAGGAACACTGACTCTAGGGTTATGGGAAAAATGCCAGATTAAAGGCATCATCAACTCCAAAACCAGTTATCACAAAACTTTATTTTGTTGGCACAATAATAGAGCTTTTTGGTTAAAAAAAGAAAACAAAACCCCACACTACTCTCATTTCCAGTAGACGTAACTGCTAGTGTATTTTGGGAAACATTCCTTTTCCACAAAGCATACAAAATTCATTAAATGCTTTGCATATTATGTCAGCTGAAGGATAAACCTGTGCATACATAGATACAAATACATCTGTATACTTACAGAGGGCAGGGTATTTACACAAACATGAATGTCTCTTCACTGCTAAAAACTGTCATGGTCTGTTGTCTCAAACCCAACCTTTTTCAGTATTAAGTCATTGACTCCAGCTGCAATGAAACTGAAAGATATCCTTATGCTGATGGATGTAGTGTCACAGCATTTGCTTCTGTAAAACAAGCAAGGAGGTATTACAGGACCAGCTGGAGTAACCAGTATTTTAACATTATTTTTCCTTTCAAACTGTAGCTTGTATACTTCTCATTTTACAGAGGTCATAATTTTGAACTTCATCTAGCAAAGTGATTCACCACTACACAGCTTTACAATCATGCAAAGATACAAGGAATGTGTCCTCTTAAAAATTCTTAATTTTTAATTTTAAGAATTTTAAGTACTTGTGCCTAAACACAATGTCCTTATAGCTTATTTTAAAAGCACACATTTCTTTAGAAAAAAGAAATATTTCAAAGTAGAGTAACAACGCAGCATTTGACTTAGTTAAGGCCTGAAAATTTGAAAAAAAAATATTAAGAACAAGGGCACAAACTGCTTTCAGTCTCTAATAATCAAGAGAGAGAATTCTTTATACATTAATAATACAGAAAGCCTCAAAATTTTCCACTCTGTTATTTCAAATATGAGCTCCTAAATTTCAGAAATGGATTGGCATTGCTGAGGTTCAGGTTGAAACCTAGGAGTCTTGTTTGTATAGCGGAGGATTACCTATAATTTATGCCCAGTTTTGGAGCTCAGGACGTTTCATCCTCATGGAAACAAATGGTTTACTCTTATAAGATTGGTATTTAGAGTAACAGGTCATTTTTTAAGGTTATGGTCATAGCAAATGTATTCATAAACAACAGATTCATGCATGATTTCAAGGACTACATGTTAAGGAGACAGACTACCTACAAAAATCCCAGACAGAAATGCAGCACCAAGGCTTCATTTGGGGATTTTTGTGATAATAGTGCAAGCACTATATACTTAGAGTGCAGTTAATTTCCGTCTCCTTGCTACGTTTAATAGTTATTTTAAGCAGAGGTAATGAAATAAAAGACTAGAGAAGAACTATTAGTAACTGCAAGGCTCGCTGGATATGGGGAAATCTTTGTTAGTTTTTGCACCAGAAAGCAAACACAGTCAAAATGACAAAGTTGAAACTGTTTTGGTTTGGGAGCAAAAAGTGGTGTGTTCAGCTTTTTAACATGCTTACATTATAACTGGTGGGTTTTCAGCAGCTGGACATACCAAAATTTATATATTAATCATGGTTTTCCTGCACTAGTTTCTGCATGATAAAGATCTGCTTTCTCTTCAGCATGATAACTTTTGGTCAGTCCCAAAGTGGTCAGGTAGTTGGACTAGATGATCATTGTAGGTCCCTCCCAAAAGAAATACTCTATTGTATTCCATTTAACTGCTTTGATGTAATTCACTTTTTCCCATTTTTGCATGATGTGGATCAAGCATAACTAAGCATTCAAATATGCTTGATCCAAAATACAAAGATCACAAGACAGCTGCTATAATTCTTCATATTAAAGAAAAATATAATACTATGTGCAAAGCGCGCAAGGGAAAAGTATCGCAGTATCAACTAACCATACACAAGTTATTCAAAAAGGTACTCTTCACATAATAGATGCAGTAAGAAACTGTATGACAGAAAATTGCCTCCTTTTTTCACCCTTCTCAAAACACTGAATACTGTCAGATAATGTTCACTATGCAATAAAGTAAATCTGAAAATTAAATATATCTAGAAAAAATTCAGGGGATAATTTGTTACGACCATTTAAGATCTGCATATTTTAGAAGTGAATTAGGATTCTATTAGCAGCCTGCAGGTCACGAACAAGCTTAGGTTGCTTCCATAAGAGGCAATAAGTAATCCAGGATCTGCAGGCATGTTTGGCATCGCAAATGTTCGCGTATTTTTACAAATGCTTTCGAAACTGCTCTAAAAATACTAAATCTAATCTGAATAAAGATCTAGTTAAAATGCTGAGCTTTACATCCCTAAAACAATTTTGAAGTATGTTGTACTAGAGATTATTTTTCACTTGCAAAACCTGCATTTTAACCAAAACCTCCAAACTGACACTTCTGAACCATTTTCCACTGTATATAGTGGAATAATATATTAGTCATCTGTTCTGTCATGAAACAGTACAGATTAAACAAAATCCAATTGCACAGAATTTGAAGAAAGCACTGTAATGGACTGCTAAACTGTGTATACACATTATTTGTATGCATACATGGCATGGCACTGCATTATAGATATCTTAATAAGTATGCAAAGGGGAGAAATAGGTTCTTCAGGGAAGTACTCAATATGAGTAAGTCTTAGCTCCATATTTCTACTCCCAGCCATTCCACATGGATGTTTCACATCTCAGTTCAAAGTTAGCCTTAAGAATGAGGTTATTTTGTTGAAGAAGCTTCCAGAAAATAAAAAAAATCCTGTATGTTGCCTCAATTGTTCAAAGAAGTGCCGTATTTGCCATCTGCAGCCTTCACTGCGTATGAAGGTTTGATAGAGAAGACAAGCCTCCTAGAAGCAAACTATATGGTTTATCTTATGAAAGGAGATGGCTCAATCTCCCAACACTTACAGCCATCACTCAATTATGTAAATGTACCATTTTCTGACACAGACTATCACCCAAGTACTTGGTACAAGGCAGAAGAGGAAGAAACATGGAGTATATAAAGGAGCCCAAGCACCCACGAGTATGAGTTGACCCTGCATGCGAATGATTCAGGCACACAATTGTGCAGCTTTCCTGCTTTGATCACACACAGTTGTGTCCACATCTGGCTAAAGCCCTGCCATCTCCTTGTCCCTTTATCAATCTTTAAAAAAATACATTTGGAGATGTTAAGGCAAAAAGTTAAAAGGCTTCATCTCATTTTGGCCCTGATACACATAACAATTTAGGAGCGATGCTCAGTTCTGTCACTGAACAAATAATACCATTGAATTTCTTTGGCATAATCCCCAAAAGCCTTCTGAGATCTGCAATATCCACCACGTACTGATGAGCTGGAAGAACTTCTTTACCACTCCACACAACAGCAGAAACTGTGCTTGTCCTAGAAAAGGTACCACAAACATCACAATCTCAAACCTATTTAATGCAGAGTCCATCATAGGGTACTTGAATATAGGTTGCAAGTTAAGGACTGAGGTATTTCAGCTGACACATCTGTACAGCATTATAGTGAGAGGTATATACACATTACAAATATACTTTCAAATTCTGGACTGAAAACCTAGTAAGAACAGAGGTAGAGTTTTAGTGCTTTAACTATCCTGCTTCCAATGAGATAAAAATCAACCCACAGACATCCCTGAAATGAAAATGTTATTTTCTGTTCTCACTGGACAGCCACACACATCACTGAAATAAGTACAACTAATTCAAGACAACACAGTTGGTGGTTTCTCTTCAAAAAGCACACAAGGCATTTGTAAGCACTGAGATACAATAACTTCTCATTTCTAGAAACACTCATCTGTCAGATTGGAAGTTACAAGTAGTGCTGCATAAGGAGATTCATCATTAGGCTATCAGCACCACGATCACAAACAGAAAGCAAGCAAGGGATCCTGGCCCACCAATTTTAACCTCCCCTGAACATGAAATACCAATTAATATTAACAAAAGAAATTCAAGAGATAGTTCTATTTGGAGAAACAGCTTATCCATAAGCTTGTATGTGTCAGATCATTAACACTGCATTTATCAACAACACTTCAAAACCTGCAAATATCGCATGGTTCTAGAGGTAAAATTTTCATTCAATCAAAGTTATTTTATTTAAGATTTTGATAAAGCACAGAGTGGCAATCATACTTTTAAAGACAAATGCAAATGACATGTTAGAAAACCTAATGAATTTTCAATACCTAACAAATACATTAATACAGGCATTTTTTGCAAACATACTCAGGGAGATGTTGTCTAGGCCAACTACATCTTCATGACACAGCATTTAACATGTCTGTATGCTACAACTAGCCTCACATAATAATACCCAATCTACTCTAGTTACGAGAAGCAGTGTAGCTATGTCAGCATGCCTGAGTTAATAAACTCTTTCCCACACATCTAATTATGCCGAGACATTAACCCATTCAGAAGTGGGAGTATCTATCACGGCACAAGATTGTGTCAAGCACATGTAACCTTAGCTCTGATCAGCAACAATACACTGAAATAAGCCAGCATAAAGCTTTTCCAGACACTAACATATTCTATAAATACCCAAAACCTCAGCTTTATGACAATATTAATAATTGCCTACAACATCTGCACAATAGTCTTTACAAAAAGAGGGTATTTCCTAAATGGGATATAGAATTTCACCTATTTTCTTTTCTGATTTTTCATGTCAGGAAATTAAATCCTCAGTAATGGGGGAATTTGGTCTTTCCACCCTGACAATAATTTCATTTTACCCAGAAGCCTGAAAAATCTACTATTCCTACAGTTCTCTTCACAGGTTGATGCATCAGGAGCAGACACCAGAATCAGTCACATTTGACTGCATCCCAACTGCTGAATCCACTCTTCCTGACATAGCTGTGGCATTTCCCTTTCTTGCCAAGGGTCATAAAACCCCTCTTCCCTTTACTCAAGTGTCCAACTAGCTATGGGAGTTCATCAGAAATAACAGCTCTGGGGTACAGCAGCTGAGGCTCTTCAGCACTCCCCACCTCTTACTAGCGCCATTAAAACAATGAACAGCCAAAACATTTACTCCTATTACTGACAAATCTGGAGCCCTGATGCGAGGCCTGTATGCTAGTAGCTGAGGGACCTGCACACAAGTCCCCAGGAGCTGGTGGAGAGCAGTGCACCTGCAAGCTATCCCTCTGCCCTGAAACATACGGCTCAGATTTCATAAAACTGTTCTACAAAAGATGGCTGGAAAATGAAATTACCAGCTGCTTGAGTTATTGTGTTAGATAACTGCCTGAAAGAGTCCAGCACAGAACCACAAAGATGATTAAGGGAGTGGAGCATCTCCCTTATGATGAAAGGCTGAGGGAGCTGGGTCTCTTTAGCTTGGAGAGACTGAGGGAAGACCTCATTAATGTTTATAAATACGTAAAGGGCGAGCGTCATGAGGATGGAGCCAGGCTCTTCTCAGTGATGGCCAATGATAGGACAAGGGGTAACGGGTGCAAGCTGGAGCATAAGAGGTTGTGCTGCTAGTCTCTTCTTCCTCAGACCAACACCAAACTCAGCAACATCCCCTCAGCATAACTTCATCTTTTATTATTCATCTGTTTGCTCTTCTCTGTCTCAAATCAGCCAAGGGGGAACACACCACTGAGAGAGAGCTCAGCAAGCTGCCCTCAATAGACACTCTCTTCAAACTGATAAGCTCCTTGTTTCTATTCCAAAACCAGTTGGTTCCTGGTTAATATCTCTCTAGTCTCACCCACCACCCCAACCATGATCACCTGGGGGAGGCAGGACCTCACACAGGTGGGCCAGGTTCTGATTTTGGGGCCTTGGGAAACCACCGGGGGAACAAAACACACTGCTGGGTTGGGACTCATCCATAGGTCAACTCCAACTCAGGGCCCACAACCCAGGCCCCAGCACTTCAGAGGTTCCACAAAAAATATAAGGAAAAACTTCTTCACAGTGAGGGTGACAGAGCACTGGAACAGGCTGCCCAGAAGTGTCGTGGAGACATTCAAAACCCGCCTGGACGCATTCCTGTGTGACCTGATCTAGGTGGTCCTGCTCTCAGAGGGTGGGTGGACTAGATGATCTTTTGAGGTCCCTTTCAAACCTTAACAATGTGTGATTCTGTGATTCTGCATCCATGAAAGGAAAATCACACTCAGCAGAAGAGGGATTCAACAGCACAGTTACAGCTTTTCTCTTAACTCCTCAAATGGAGTGACTATACATTCATATACACCTCAGAAAAATCTATTTGGCTTATATACATGTTCTTGCATACATTTTCTTGGCCATATAGAATGGGCATGTGCACTTGGCATGAATTTTTCTTGTGGCATTACTTCAAATTCAACTGCCTGAACTGACAGAATCTCCCAGAGCAGGAAGAGAAAATTGGACCCTTCCTATCAATTTCATTTCCATTTTAAATACATCCACCAGCCTATAGCTCTCACTTAGTTCATGAATACATTTTTCTAGAAACTAAAACCCTAGTGGTTTATTTTACTTGTATTTAATTTAGATTTTTCTTCTCCATATTTTTGCACTTCTTGTGTTTTGATAAACCTAATACTGTAACTTCAGCCGTACTCTCTCTGGAGGGAACAATACCATAAGTAAAATACCTTTAAAAATGTCTTTATAACTTTACTGTTTTGGAACACTTCATGATACTATGATTCTCAAATAAGCTGAATTTTCATCAAATTGCTACAGACAGCTAACACTAAAACAAAAACTCAGTTCTTCATTGACAGTTATTTAAAATCATAGCTTTTAAATTTCAGAATAGTCTTCAGAAAATTCCCAAACCAGAGAAGATTAAACTAAACAGGCCAGGACAAAAAAAAAAAAAGTAATTTAATGAACACATTTGAAGTAACAGAAGTCAGTTGTTCAGTGGCAAAAAAAATTATTAATAACTTCATTTTATGATCAAGACAATAATTTCAAGTAATAAATAATTGATGGAGAAGGTGTATTTTGAAATATATTTGGACTCAAAAAGACAAAAATAAAGTCATAACTATGTAAAACATGCAACACCCTTACTGTGCTTATAATTACTGATTCCTAAATAGTTCTGATTTGTAGTAACTAATTTATCTTTTTTCCTACTTTGTGAATTGTGTCCATTGTAAGATTTAAACACGAAAACATGTTACATATACTTTGTGTGCAGGAGGGTTTAAATCCAGACTGTCATAGTCAAGCTCCCCTCTCAGCCTACCGTTCAATGCCTGACAGGTTAAGACAACTTTACACAAGATCTGTACTATGAATTTAGCAGAGTAATTCATAGACAAAGCATTTAACATCTAAAATGCACATTCAGAAAACATCCATAATTTTCAAGACAGAGAGTTTATAATGACTGATGGATAGCTGATTCTTCCCGAAAAGCTGTGGCAAAACAGCCTGCTTGAACAGAGTAAATATTATTTTTGAAGTGCTTATAATAGGTTACAATGGATTTGGAAATACAACTGTTAATAACCCTGCATTGAAAAGAATCTTATAGCAAAAAACCCTATATTAAGGGCTCTCTGAACAGCCTAATCCTGTAATTGAGTTCATGGTTGTAATTCAGGAGAGCAACCTAGAAGTTCTTAAGCGTTGACTGCAGCGTTGAACAAAATACGCTAAAAATACAATAGTCACAGGAATGTTAGATCCTTACATACAGCCTGTTTAACAATGATATACACAAGTTTCCATGACAACAGTGACAAGATGATAAAAACATCTTCTTCCATCATCTACTGAAAAATACATTTCTGGTTATATCATTGATGAAGTGGCAAGCACTTAATTTAGAAATGTCAACTTGCATTTAGTAATGTATTTTTATATTCATAGAAATGTGCATCCTACTTTTAAAGGACTTAATTGAATATCTGAAGCAGATTAAAATGATTCATGATCCAATTTTGTCTTTTAAATCAAGTCACATAAAGCTTTACCTTTTACTTTAATTATTGTCTATAGTTTAGGTGCAAATTTCAGCTTAAAAAAAAATTTCCCCATAGAAATCTCTTTTGCATAGATCAAATAAAAGCCGATCTAGCATCTCCCTGAGAAACAGTGCAGATTTTAGCAGAACGCCTTATTTTTAAATTGGCTTCATTTTGCTCCATCATTCACAAGAAAAAAGATAAGACGACAGTTCTGCTTTATCAGTTACACAATTTATTTTCACATTAGAGCATTGTCTTACTCCTAGTCTGAAGTCTTTTCTCAAAACAGTAGTGGAGACCAAACTGGCATTTCTCGCTCCAGCCACTTTATAGTCATTCCCGAGACCTGGTTACCCATGAGAATAAACAATTCTAATTACATCAGTGGAATTTAAACTTACAGTTATCTTGACGCTAAGTGAGCTTCTCAGTCTATAAAGTACCATCATAATACTTATTAAAATGCCAGTTCTCACATATTACTATAGGAAAAAATAGTTCCTATAAATTAGTAATAAAAATTTAGCCCTACAGTGCTCTTTATATAACACAGTACATCTAATTACCATATTAGAAGCACACTGAATTACAGTTCTTCAAATCAAGGAAGCTTAATACCTGCACCACATGAAATAATGCAATAAGTACCTTTTGAGAAGAGGAAGGCAAAAGAAATAATACAGCAACATTTTGTACACTGAAAATTATCTAGAAATACCACCTTTGGGCATGATCGTTTGTTGCTGCTAAATAAGATTAAAGAACAGTAACTACTTTATACTTATACAGCTTCTTGCAGATAAGACTTTAAAGAATTGTATAAATACAGGGCTAGAGTCTTTGATGAAGGATACTGACACAAATTGAGTAAATCCTCTTCCTGTCTTCGGGTATTTGAGGACTAAGCTGGAGTAAGGCTTAAGTAAGACCAGCCATGGTTAGGTCTAATTTAGCTCAATCAAAAACTCTGCTCTAGGTCATACTGATGACTCATGGCTACTTGACGACCATGGCACAGCCAGAGGTTTGGGAGGCGCATCAGACTTGATGCAGGAAACAAGCTGTCTTAAGACTCCTTTGAACACCTGGAATTTTGTAAAGAGAATTCAGACCAGGATAAATAATTACTCTACAGAACTGTTCCTTGCTATATACCTGAAGATATATGATCATCCTATAATTCTGTTTTACAAGGTGGAGACTAAGGGGCCATGAAGTAAAGCAGCATCTCCAGAGTAAGAAAGGAAGCCTGTGATGAATCAAGATTTCTTGACTCCTAGCCCTACAGTTTTAATGCTGGTATCATAGAGCTTCTCAGCAGGATTTTTCCTGGCTCTTTTTTTAGTGATATTTCTGTTAAGTCATTTCCAGCATAAACTAAGTCTTATATATTCTACTTACAACATTGAAGGTGGAGTTTTTTTCTAGAACATTTTGCTATCTGTTAAACAACATTTTAGTGTCCATATAACTTGAAAAATAAGAAGGAAAAAATTGGGAGAACAGGACAGAGCAGTCTTTCATTAGGGCCTTACACTGAATTAGAATTAGTAAGCGACTGGGTTAATATGCAGCACAGAGTTAGAATAACAGTGTAGTTACTTGTTATGCAAATTAATTTCAGTGCCTATTGAGTTATGGGTAGTAACTATTTGGCATGAAATAAGCAAGATAACCTCTCTGAAATCCAGCCTATAGAAAGAGAGAAAATAACACATTCCTTCCTTGTCTTCTGAAGTCTAAACTAAAGTTATATTAAGATGTTTTTATTTTGAATTCAAAATAATAGGTGTTATTAAAAAGTCAACTTCAGGTCTAGTTGGTTACGGTTCTACTTAAATGGCATTTTTGTAAATATTTATTCATTTTTTACATACATAAACCATCACCAGAGAATTAATTTATGTTAGAGCCTAAGGCCTAGCTTTGAAGAGCTTTTAGTCTTTTTATCTCTCTGATGATGTCATGGGAAGTCTGAGCCTGTCTTTCAGCAAAAAAACCTCCAAAGCCTGAGGCTGCCTCTGGAAGAATATATTTGCCTTCAGGTCTATGGTAAATGTATTTTGGCAGCTTTACACTACAGCTAAAGAAATTCCCCAATCTCATCAGGAAAAGTGCATGCAATAACGATAATCTGTAATACAAAACTGCAAACCCTAGAGGTGGGAAGTGCCTAATCTTACATACACGGATGCTATTCTACAGCCCCAGGAGTAACTACACAGTTCACTTCTTTTTAAGAATTTTAAAACATCTCTTTGCAAGATGAAGATGCGGCTATAATATGTTCTATGCAGACATTCAAAATATACCAGACTCAGCTTCTCCAAGCTTATATTTAAATCCTAGGATATTAACACCCAGTATAGCACAGCACTTGACTAATGCTACCCACAGGGAGGGTTTTAAGATGTTAGAACTTTCTACAACTAAAAATCAAACTGAGGTAAAAAACTATTATCAGAGCACAAGTCATGTTAATTTCATGTTGGCTTTAAGGCTAACAATGAGTTTAATCTTATTGTTTCACCATCATTAAGTATACATACACCCTTTGAAGCAGCAGCCAGAACTCAGCCACCCTGTCCCTACTGCATGATAACCACAGGACACAGCCAGAGAGCCCTAATCCCTCCTGAGCAGGGCTCCACCTTCTCTGGCCTATGAGCCTTCTGTTCTTCCCTACATCATGGTGCAACCATGATATGATGGGGGTCAGGACCCCCATCACAGTCAGGATTAGACCACTCCACTGTGGGCTCAAACACCTGTTGGGCTGGGAGCAACATCTATCACTTCCTAGAGGAATGTCATCAGATCTGAACAGAAAAATGGTCATAAGCCTTTCCCTCTCTAAACACTCAGCTGTGTTTCTGAGCAAGTGTGTCTGTAATGCATACACTGCAGTCGCAGAGTGGCAGGCAGGCTCCAAATTCAACTAATGACTTCAGATGGGGGGCTCTGATGGGATGTAAGCAATGGGCAGATGGGAGACCATTTAGAGGAAGGATGCTGAATACCTGCACGATGCTGTAACAGATCTGCAGACTGCTCTCTGCTCATACACACTGTGAGACAGAGTTTTGAAAATTACATTCTGTGTCAAATCTTTTGTGCATGCCACAATCTTGAAATTCCTAATCTAAGGAGACAGAATACTGGACTTTAATTCACAATATAACTGCAGATGGAATCTTTTTAATATCAAAACTTTTACAATGATGGACCGGATCAGCCCCAGTAGCTTTGCTGAATAGTACTCGGGTAACTTCATAATGACGTAGAGGCAGATGGAGATATCATTTATCAGACTAGCAGCATTTAAAGTCAAATTACAAGACTAAAATTTAAAAAGTCTAAGTTAAGTGCTCATTAATTTTGCTAGATAAAAATTATAAAAATAAAAGTACTTACTTGCCAAATGAAAGTTTTATATTATTGTTAGTGACTCTCAAAAGGGACAACACAAACGACCCTACATGAAAATGTTAACAATCTTAAAATGGAGAATAAACAATTACCTTTTGTCAAGACAAAGTCTAGAGAAGTGACACTCCAATTTCTCAGACTCAACTTTTAAGAAGCATAGGGTCACCTCAAGGACAGAACTCCCGCATCTCACAAAATTAAGAATTCTTAAATACAAAAATAAAGACAAAAAATACATAAGGAAACCAGAGAAAATCACTAAGTATTTTAAGTCCGCATTCAGGTTTAATGCTCCTGAATTATATGTTCTCTGTCTCATCCTAAGTCAAACAAAATATTAAGATTTAACTTCATAAACTTTAATTAGCTTTTTCTTTGAAGGCTGCTTCTATCTGCATTTTAACCATAAAAATGTCATCTTTATCCCAGTTATGGCTTAATAGATGTACAGGTAAAAGTTATGCAAGCAAATAAGTACATTTTGTCCATATGTAGAAATCTAGATGAATTTGCAATTTGTCCAATTTAATCAAAATCAAGTTTTGTTACACAAAATCTGGTTTGCTTCTACTTCCTGCTCAAGTCTAAACGCTTTGCTTTCATTTCAAAAGTACAGAATTTCTGTTGTGATTTGTTTGCGGCGGGAGATCAATG
>VYZX01022647.1:3465-48917 GCA_013401335.1 Brachypteracias leptosomus
ATTTAAAAGTGCAAATGTGCTATTCATTTCTACTTTAACTTCTTGGAAAGTGGGGCTGGCCTTCAAGAATTCTGGCTGGACGTTTTCCTGACTGCAGTGCTAATCTCAGCATGGCAACTATCATGCACATTCCTTTTTTGTGGGTCAGAAGCATCTTGTTACAATAGGGTAGCAACATAAAGCCAGGAAATTAATGACTTTTTACTGGGTAAGGTAATAATTCTGAGCAAAATGCTGATACAATAGTCTGGGGGCATGGAAATACCATACTGGTGTTAGAAAATAATTACTGATTTGTGTCTGGAGTTCTTTTGGCAGAGATCATACCGTATGAGATGATGAATAGAATTTCCTGTAGTTTACAGCCTCTCAGTGGTAATTAGATCAAACTATCTTTAGATACTGCCAGTGGAGCTTTTAAATGCACTAGGAAGAATTTCTATAGAACACAAGTACTTCACCTTAGCACTACAGTACCCAAATAAAATCTTGATTATTTCCATATGATCTTAATTTTCATTACATAAATCTGCTTAAAATGATTTTATGCATTGTGAATTGCCATATATAGAACACAAGTACTTCACCTTAGCACTACAGTACCCAAATAAAATCTTGATTATTTCCATATGATCTTNTGAAGCTTATAAATACGTACTTGTGTTTTTGGCTTTCTCAAAATACTTTAGGATTACAGTAAGACATTAATATGTTAGGAGGTCTGTAGATTCACTCTAAGATATTTTTAAGGGAATTCTTGCTGGTGTCATGGCACAGAAAGGTAATGGACTAAAGCAATTACCTCATTGTCTTATCAAATAATTTGCAGTAGGATATTATTCAGCAGTAAAATCACAGTGAAGAAAGAAAACAGTGTAAACAATCATTCATGTCAATGCTGCATTGAATTAGATGGGCTAAGGTTTATTCCCTGAAAGAACTGTAATACAAACTAACCCATGTAACAAACTGGTTGAAAACCTGGATGCAAATGAAAAAGCTTACCTGCCATATAAAAAAAAAAAATAGAAGAAAAAAGCATCTAGCAGCAGCTTATATAGAGATATCAGAGCACTTTTACGATGGTGATAGCTTCCTTATAAAGGGAAGAACTACAGAACAGCAGGTAAACAACGTCTTGAAAGTCACAGAAAAGTGAGGCCGGTGCTAAATCTCTCCTTTCTCTGGAGTTTTACCATTAAGTTTGACAAGTAATTAGAAAACTTTCACACTCAAGTATCTGAATATCTCTCAGGTATATAGTGCGCAGATATATTCAAGCTATGTAGGGCATTTGTCTAGTATTCATCTGTGTGAATATCTCTGAAACTGCTCAGTCCTAAATTCCAGATAGGGGCATTTTCTTCATTACTAGAGTAGTTAAACCACCTAGTCTATATTTCCTCACAGAATATTTTAATTGCTTGCACTCATTTGGGAAGTCTTTTTAGTTTATGCAGGTGAAAGTTTAGAGAAATACAAAATCGGTTATTTGAGACGGTAACCAATGAATAAGCATTTGTAGACATCTGCGAGCTCCCCATGTTGGTTCTTTGTGTGTAGTTTTGATTCACAGATGATAAACTTTATAGTAATCATTCAAACAAAGCAACAATATTTCACTCATAACAAAGCCAAAATGTAAATTTCATTAGCCGTTCTACTCTAAAATGTATTTCTTTCACCATAAATCAGCTGCAATTTGCAAATTTGTATCTTGCTTGCTCCTGCCAGTCTAAGTATCAACATTTGGTTAATCTAGAGACAGTTTTGAAGCCCACAGTAAAGCTTGGTTTTTTGAATAGTAATACTATTTTTTCAGCTCATATAAAAATTGCAGTGATATCATAGTATTGCAGTAAATTCTAACTCAACCATGTGTAAAATTCTAACACTTGGTAGGCAAACCATTTTTCGTATTCCTTCTATTCTGAAGACTGCTATTGACATTCAGTTCTATTCTTCCCAGTGCACAAAAATTATGTATATTAAGCACAATGAAGATAATTATAATTGTTATGCTATAGGCAGAAATGTTATTAAATTTGCATCATAAAATTCAGGGGCTCCACAGAGCTGCATAATCAAAATTTAACTTTATAGATGCAAGATTGAAGGCTTCTGCTCTTATACTACACCAGACACGACTCATTCATTGGTTTGCCAGCTGAGAACATATACAGTGGAAACAGGTATATAAAAGAAAAGACATGCTCAAGAATATAAGTGATCTACAGCTTGGGTAAGACAGCAATATTAAAAAGCAAACCAGAAAAAAATTGTTTTGCTATTTAAAAGTGCAAATGTGCTATTCATTTCTACTTTAACTTCTTGGAAAGTGGGGCTGGCCTTCAAGAATTCTGGCTGGACGTTTTCCTGACTGCAGTGCTAATCTCAGCATGGCAACTATCATGCACATTCCTTTTTTGTGGGTCAGAAGCATCTTGTTACAATAGGGTAGCAACATAAAGCCAGGAAATTAATGACTTTTTACTGGGTAAGGTAATAATTCTGAGCAAAATGCTGATACAATAGTCTGGGGGCATGGAAATACCATACTGGTGTTAGAAAATAATTACTGATTTGTGTCTGGAGTTCTTTTGGCAGAGATCATACCGTATGAGATGATGAATAGAATTTCCTGTAGTTTACAGCCTCTCAGTGGTAATTAGATCAAACTATCTTTAGATACTGCCAGTGGAGCTTTTAAATGCACTAGGAAGAATTTCTATAGAACACAAGTACTTCACCTTAGCACTACAGTACCCAAATAAAATCTTGATTATTTCCATATGATCTTAATTTTCATTACATAAATCTGCTTAAAATGATTTTATGCATTGTGAATTGCCATAAAATTTAATTGAAGACATCATTAACCCTCCACAGAAGCTGCTAGAATAAAACTGATTTAATATAAAACTTAAATATATATTATTTGAAAATATTTGCAGCATTTATCTTTTTTAGAATACATAAAATATTCTAAATAATTTGAACAGGAATAAAGACACTATATTAACATTTAGATATAGAATAAAATCTCTCTACTCACTAGATTTTTAAAGGACTATACTGCTAATTCATAAAGTCCCAATTACTCTTAAAACCCTGTAGGTCTAGAGTAAAGAAAAATGTAAAAAATATCTTAGATATTCTGGTGACCTAAATGAGACTTAAGTTAGACTCTCTAAACACTGTGTATAACAATATATTCAGCTTTTAAAGACACTACCTGTTTAGGCATTCAAGAAAAGAACCTGCCCTCAATTTAATATTTGCAATCTCTATTATAGAATAAAAGCTTATTTTCAAAGATGCTTGTAGAAGTTTCTATGGAACCTGCATTTTATAAAATCAATAAATATTTCACAGGCAGGCATTAGAAACCCCAGTATTCAGCTGGAAAAGAAAAATACAGTTTAAAGAAGTCTATGGGTTTCTTTTATATGAACAGGAATATGCCTTTACATTTCCACCATGGAAGTACATACATGGATTCCAATTTAAAATAAAGCTTGAAACACCTTAAAAAGACAAGAGGTCTCTCAAGTAGCTGATGAGAAAGCAACTCCCCTATCAGGTGGGACATTGCACATATCTTCTAATTTCTTACTTAGCTCTCTCTTCTCAATACTTAGTCACCTCTTCTGGCCTCATTTTTCTTTCTCCTTCCTCAAACCATATTCAGACAGTATGATAAGCCTCCCTCTATCCCTACCTCTGTTTTTATTCTTTCTTTTTTATTTTCCTTCTCCCTTCACCTCTCACACAATGTGGTTGAGTTTTCAAAATCTACCAGGCTCTGCTCCAGCCCAAGCATCTATTACGGAAAAGATCAGATCTCAAGTTCAGCCTGGTTTCCATCCACAAGGAACATAATGGAAATTAACTTTGTTCCTAAAGAGAACGCAGAGAGCAGCAACTACAGGGATTAAAAACAGTTTAACATGGCTTTTTCTTTTAACAAAAAAGAAAGGCAAACTGTTGCTGTCATTTATATTTTTTTTAAATGACCAAACAAAAAAAGTTAGCTGGAGTGACCAGTGAACTTCTGTGTTCAACTATTTTGAGGGGAAACAAGACACATGAAAGCTACTGCATGGGTGACTTTGCTTGTGTGGTGTGAGTTAACTTCATAGAGCTGTAAGAGCCTACTACATTTGGGTCTATATGAGGCTAAACACCCATGCCTCTAGGATCTGTGAAGATTTCAGTAAAAAAAAAGTTTAAAGTTCAAGTTAAAAATGTAATAGACTGAAATTTTTTATCCATTTCTAAATGTTATAAATTTCTAGGTGACATGAAACTAATGTCGTGATGAAATGGACTGCTCCTCATGGTAGAATCATCCAGTCTTGTAGTAGTTGTGCTGGAGTCTGGAGGTAAAGTAGGAGGAAAAATCATTCTGCTTTGTGAATACATGAAGATAGTTTTCACAAATAATCCAAGAGCTGGAATATGAGTAGGGCTGTGGCATAAGTTAAAATATAGGTATCTGAGCTGCATTGCAGTTGAAAAGAGCTTCTCCAGCTCAGAGGCAAAAGCTAATTTATTGATCACAACAACTCACTGTCCACTGCCGAGAACCAGTCCTGAAAACTACCAGAGACAGTTCTTGGGCCATTTGTTAATGTGGATAAAATATTTTTTTTGCAAGCTATTTAGAGCCTCTCTACATTAGGGACTGAGTTTAGGGAGAAAAAGGTTGAGGATTTGTGTTCTATAAAGTCATGGAATTTTGTATTTTTTTTGTCATCCTGGGATTGCAAAAGTTCCTAAAGCTTAACAGGTAAGGTGTGGATTTTGTTGAGACATGATAAATTACAGAGCATGGTAAAACTTTTTTTTTCTTTAATGTAAATAGCAGAAACTGGCAGAAGGCTTAACTTGGAAGTGCAGGCTGACTTTCTATACTTAATCATATAGAGAAATTATAGAGAGAAGAAACCTCCCTAGTTTTTCCCTTTAACAGGCTGCACAGGCATATAGATCATGTTATTACTCAAGTGTCCATAGGCTGGTGTTAAGCAACAGCTCTAAAAAGGTGCTAATAAAAGTGCAGTTATAGCACAGCCACAATGACTTTTTAAGCTGCCATTTAGTGTCACTCTCTGTGTGAGGCAGAGAAGATTTTCAAAAGTAACACTGCTATTGGTGAAATTTATTTGAATCAACTCAGAATGAGAAGCGTCAACTTATAGTAGTTTCAGGACCTGACAACCTGTGATACCTTTTTGATAATATTGAGCCTTGAAGTTGGCTTTTGTCTTGTATTACCAGCCACTGACTTTGACAAGAAGAATATCCACAAATGAATAAGGCTTCTTTTTATTCAGTGCAATATTGAGAAAGACTTGGTGAGAACTATATCAACATTTTTCTCTTTTTCCAGAATATTTCATGTCATGCCCCTATGTCACACCTATGAGCAATTCCATAACTGAAAAACAGTTATGTGATGCCTTATTATCAATTATTGGTATAGGTTCTTTCCAAATATATTTTATGAAGGTAGTTTCTTAGATTAATTCGACCAAGGAAACTTGTCCAGTTTTCATTTTGCAAACTGCATCTAAGTACTATAGAGGGTATGTTTAGTTTAAAATCTGAAAAATTACTTTGTCACTTAGAGATGCAGATTCAGTGTTCAGTCTCTTCTGCACTAGTCAGGATGGAGCAATTTCAAAATTGTGAAAAAGGTATGTATGACTTGTTTAATGAGCTTCATTTTTGTGTCTTTGTGTGATTTTCCTGGAAACATCGTTCAGAGAAACTCGAATTAAAAAAAAGGAACAGTGGAGGACTGGTACCTCAGCTGCAGTGACTTGTAATTGTTTTGCTAGTAATATAATAGTGGAATGTGCTGGACTATGCTTCTTAAAACTACAAAGACAGTAAGTAAGAGTGAATGACCAGAAAAGTGTCAGTGCAGAACTGCATACTCTAAAGAGGCTGCTGGAACAGAGATCAGGTTAGAAGGTTCATTAGCTGCCACCATATAAGGAAGAGTAGAAACAATCCTATGAAGTCAGTTGAAAATTATTTAAATATTCAATATTATTTTCTACATTGTTTAACCAGTAGCCTCACTATTCTTTGAGTGTTCATGGTGTTTCTGCCAGAAGCTTGTTTATAAAAGCTTGTATCGTCTTGCTTTTTGCTTAGATGCAGTCTTCCTCATACCAGTTCCATATGACCTGGGTTAAATTTCTCTGTTACAAGCTAATTGTTTCAAAACCACTAATCACAGTACAAAATTCTGTATCTTAAGTGGCTTTATTTAATGCATATCCCAAATCCCCATTTTCTTCATGACCACAGTGAATATAATACTGTTAATATGCAGATATTCTGAGGCAGAAGGAGACCAAAACAGTAGTATTCTTCATAAAAATTGTTTCCTGAATCCTTTTTTAGCAAAAGAGTTATCTGTGTGTGCATGTTGGTAGTCCTAGCATAGATTGTAGTGTATCTTCAGTGACTGATTTAATATGTCTGTGCTTCCAGTTATTGTGTCTAAAGAGAATGAAATTAATTAATTGTTTTATGTGAGGACAGCAATATTTATGAAGAGTCTATAAAATATCTCTGATCTTATTCTTTTAGAATAGTATTTCAGTGTAGAAGTATGTATTTGTTTGGCCACAAAACCTCGTTGTCTGGGAAAAACTGCAAATCTAAACTGCAAATACAAAATTTGATCTTCCTATACTGAGGATCCAAGACAGATGTTTCCTGCAGTATGAAATAAATGGAATATCATGGAAAATAAGAGAAAAAAGTATAAAATTAATGTATGACAGAGCTTGCAAGTTTTCAAAGGCCTTGGTGTGAAAAGTGTGAGATGGATTCTGGTTCTAAGTGGTTTTGCTATTTTGGCTGATGGAATAAAAAAGAAAAATGTACTGTTCCTTTGTGTTTGCATATAGTTCTTGTAAGGAAACTTGATAGAACTACTGAACTCAGTGGTGTGTGTTCTCTGTCTGGTAGAGTATGCCAACAGTTTATTCAGCTTATCTTGATACTTGTTTGCAATATATAATATTCCTACAGTGTTTTATGTCTCTTTCTTTACTGGATATTTGAGTTATGGTTTCTGAAGTTGAACATCTCATCAGTTTTGTTTATAGCACTGGATTTCACTTCTCATTTACACTTGCTTCAAATACATCTCTCTGTTTTTCTCATGTTTATATGGGCTTTTGATTCTATACCTAGGAATAGCATCTTGCAAATTAGTTGGGGGTTTTTGTTGAATCATTGAAAGATGTCATCTAGGATTATGTGTTTTTGTTAGTTTCCTATGGTTTCTGTTCCACTGCAGCATGAACAGCTGAAATCCTGCCCATTTTCTGGAAAATGCTCTTTATGTAGAAGGGATGACTAACTGGGGTGAGTACCACGCCTGAACTGCTGCAATTTAGTGTTAGGTGTATGAAAGTTTTATTTTACTGTAAAACAGTTGCTGTTTATTGTTTTAGGCATTATTCTGTGTTCTACTCATCCATTCCTCCATGTTTCTTTTTGAGTCGACATCCTAAGGGATGTTGGATTTTCCTAGCGTGCTTATTGACTCTAACAAGAGGATACTAAATGAACGTGAGTCACATTATTTTCAATTAGAATTATGTATGTATTTATAAAGGTGCACATAACACTTTTGTTAATAAAATTTGTTTGCTTTTTTTTCCCTCTTGGTTTCTGTTTATCCTTTTTGTGACATTCTTGGGAATGTGGAAAACACAAGGTTCTTGAGTCAGAGGTGAGCTCACTGTTTAACAGCTTTGTGTACCTAATAAAGTTGACAATTGTGATCAAAGTTGTGTAGTATATACTGTAATTCTATAAAACAACTCTGTTTAAATAAAATGCTTAATTGTTAATTAATAAGCAAACTTGGACTCATGCAATTAAATCTAGGTTGCTTTTTGTATTGTTATATATGTTGGTTTCCGGCCAATGTTAATGCAACCATAATGAATGCCAAAAAAATGAAGAAAAAAAGGCATTTTTAAATTAAATTTCCTGTAAGCACGGGCTTAGGCTATCAGCTACTTAAAGAAGTTATTCTGGATATGAATGTTAATTTGTTGATACCATTGTAATCTTTGTAAATAGAATAAACCCTTAAGCTTCTGCCTTAAAATATTTCATAATTTTGGTAGTTTGGGCAGTTGAGCTACTAAACATATTGATGAAACATCTGGGTTTTAACAAATTATCACTGATGAAATCTTCTAAACATTGTGCAGTTAATTCTGTCTTCTCTCTGACATTTCCACATTTCACTGGTAGAAGTGCTGGATCAAATGTTATATATGGACTTAGATTTGGGTCATAGAGATCAAATATTAGTAACATTGCTAATTGTAGATAAAAATCTGAGCGGCTACCGAACCATTTGATAAATTTCATTTAATTGCCAGTAAATAGCAATAGATTTCACTTTTGTCTCAAATTGCATTTAGTCTGTTTATCAGGAAAAAAGATATAGTACACTTAAGTGCACTCTCCTGTTCCAGAAAGATGACAGTCCAGATATTTCATTATAGTTAGCAGTTGTGAAAATGGGCTGAAAGATAATGAATAAAACTCCAAAGCTTTGTTTTCCTATTTATTGGTGAAATATAACCTAAACCAGCTATGTAATCTATGAGTAATGCACTACTTTGCCAGAGACATGCAAGTGACAAATGATATTTTGGATGACTTTATTTGAACAGCCAATTTTGTGTTAATACCACTTATTACTACTATTTGTAGTTAGAGAAATTGTGCCACTGACACTGTCCTGTCCTACCCATGAAAATAATGAAAGTTCTGTTCTCTTTTGGGCTATTTCTGCATTAGAGCAAGGAAGAGAACAGGTCTGTCTACTGGGAGAGAAATTGCCTTGCTTCCAGAACATCTGGTTTGCTAAAGAAATGAAGGGTACAGTTCATATTTTTTAGTCTGATCAAAGGAAATTAGGGCTTGTGCCATTGCTCCCGAGCAATAAGGGAAGTCTTGTATTTCTTTTCTTTTCTTTTTTTTTTTTTCTCTTGCCTATCTCTTTTCCCAATTCCAGAATCTGATGTGAACAATACCTTCCTTGTAAGGCAGGGATAGAGCTGGGGAGTAGAAGGAGCTCCCAATGTTTGTAAGAAAGAAATAAATTATATAATTTGTCCTGGTGTACTTTATAACTTACATAGATATGCCAGCAGCAATTCAAGACGGGGACACTTGGTAAGAAATAAACCTAGAAGTACACTGAGAAGCTTTATGTATTGAATATAGAGTTCCATATATTCTTTGCAATTTTCTTGTAACTGAAAGGTACTTGGGTACAGTTAGTGTGGCAAGCGCATTTAGAAAATTTTTGGATTAAAAGTATAATAGAATTATGTGCTTGAAATATACATACCCAATATTAGTACACACAGTGATCCCCAGAATATTCAGTAAATACAGGCTATTGCCTGATTTTATGTTCTGAGAATATATTAATTACTTGAAAACTTGTGGAGAGGTATCTCCATAAGAATGGACATGTGAGCAAACCCAGACTTGGTGGCGCCAGTAAGGACACACAAGGACGGCTACATGCAGCACGTAAACAAGGACACACAAGGACGGCCACGTGCAGCACATGAAACGGCAGTGATGCAGCAAGAAAAAGGAGGCAGAAGGCGGAACCAAGGGCGGTGCCTTGAGAGCAGTGCCTGGCCAATCAGGAGATGTTGCTTAGCGCCTGGCAGAGTTTGTTACCAATCAGAGTTGTGCTTCCAGCGCGCGGTCAGCGCTGGTGGGTATATAATGAGCAAGCTTCGGGCAATAAACGGCAATGCTTGGATTACATTAGTTCGTGTACGCGTTGTCCATTGATCTCCTGCCGCAAAAACTCCATCTTATAAAAAGCCATTTTAAAACTTTATTTTTTTCTCTCATTGTTTTTCAAGCAACTGTGGCATTCATTACATACTAATATCTTTATCCATCTTTACACGAGCAATCTATTTCTTGCTCAGCTTCATGAAGGAAAAAAAATGTTAGGAAAATCCCTACATCACAGGTTATAATACCAGAGGGTGAAATATGGAAGCCAAAAATAGGAAATATGTCCGGAATAGTTTCATGTACAGCCTAAATCATAAGTAGTAATGATCCTGCAAGAGGGAAAATTTCTTGAATTTATATACTGTGGTTTGAAATGAGAATATTGATGTTTCAAATACCACTAGACAGAGTTAAACCTAAACTCAAAAAAAAAAGTTTAGATCCAATATCAATAATGTTTTTGCATTGTCATGAGTTCTGAAACAGGAATATAGCGTGAGCAGCTGTTGTCAAGGAGCTGAATCTATTTTTAAAAGTTAAACTGAAATGAATGCTATACTGTAATAGCAAGATTCTTTCACAGTTGGAGGAAGTAGGATTACTTTAAGGTAGTCAGCTCCTGAAGGGCTGCCTCTAAACGCCCAGGATAGACTGATTCTTTTAATTTCTGCAGCTGGTTTTTCGGCAGACTTTTCTATACAAAGAACAATGAAGTCCCTGAGACATACTAAATATGTATTTTCCTAGTGGGAAGGATGGATAGCTATTTCTATAGATCCTTGTTCTTAGTATCAAGGAACATTAAAGGCTCTTGGGTGATTAAAACTAAATTAAATCTCTGTTTATAGTACAGGTCTCCTGACCTAATAGGAATCTTGTTAAATTGAGTGCATTGTGTCTGTGTGCACTGGGTTTGAAGCCACATAAAATGCATCAAGCCTGATATGTTCTTCTGATCTCCTTGGGTCATAGGAAATTACTATGAAATGCTTGTCAGTCACAATGTAATAAGTCTGAGGTTGTATATGGTAAAAAGAAATCTTATTATTTGCAAAACAATACAGTTACATAGCATTTAGCATCTCTAACCTTTACACAGTTTCTCTGAATAAGTGCTTGTTGCTCCAGGAAACTTTGTGAAGTGAAACAATTTTCATAAAGTGTCAGGCGAATTCATTTTTAAATTGAACAACAACTCAAGATGTGCTGCACCATTTCTTTTTTGTTTGTTTTAATAGCTAGAGTGTCGGATAGTGCTGCCCTTGTTTTCCAGTTGGCAAGAGGCACTGGAGGCTTCTATGTTAATAGTCAGATTTAATTGATATTCTATGAAAGGATGCGGCCTCTTGGTTGACAGTTTTCATATTTATTTTTGTCGTTGTTGTTTTTTTCTATCCTATATCCACTCTAGTGGCAGTTCGCAGCTTTTTTTTGTGTGTGTGCATCACTGACACAACTGCTTTGCCCTTAGTTCTTCCTCTCCAACTAGCAGCATTTGCTTTCTTTATTCATAACTTAGTAAATTGCCCTCTAATGGGAAATGCTTTACTATATGCTTACCAAAATAAGACTTACGTTTTATTTTAAAGATAATTATTAATAGTTTTCACTCCCCTTGTTGTAGGTTAAACTCTGTTTTATAGAAAAAACAAAACGCAAGTTACTTTAAATAAATGTATACTTTCAAAGCATTCTTGGAAAGTGCAATGGTTAGCAGTTCAGTGGATAGTGAAGCAATATTTCCCATAACAGTTAAATGTAATAAATGAAGGTGCCTGCATAAAGTTGTACACACTATTTAAATACACAGGGACTGATTATGTAGTACAGGGGAACAAGAGGGATGATCAACATCATCTGGGTTGTTAACTGGAGGACATACTGGCTTTCCAGAATGGAAAGCTCAGTTGTTTCATCTGTGAGACTGAATTTGCAACCATTAGCCCATTTTTACATACTTAAATTGTCTTGATTGACCTTGATTCACTTGGAAGGATGAAGTGCTGGGGCCTGGTCTGTGGGCCCTGAGTTGGAGTTGACCTTTGGATGAGTCACAACCCAGCAGTATGTCTTATTCCCCAAGTGGTTTCAGGCCCCAGAGACAGAACCTGTTCCACCTCTGCAAGGCCCCACCTCCCACAGGTGATTGTGGTTGGGGTGGTGGGTGAGGCTAGAGCTATATCAACCAGGAACTGACCAGTTTGGGAGAAGCAACAAGGGGCTGATCAGTTTGAAGAGAGTTCCTGTGGAAGAGAGTTCCTGTTGGGGCCAGTTGGAGGAGCTTCTTGTTGGGGGCAGCTTGCTGAGCTCTCTCTGTGGTGTGTTTCCCCTTGGCTGATTTGAGATGGTGAAGAGCAAAGAGATGAAGAATAAAAGATGAAGATATGTTTCTTATTTGAGATGGAGGAGAGAAAGCAGGTGATGAAGTTGTGCTGAAGGGATGTTGCTGAGTTTGGTGTTGGCTTGAGTTTGGTGTTGGCTTGAGGCAGAAGAGAGCAGCACAGAGGATGATGAAAATGTAACATCAGAAAGAGGCAGCATGAATGCTCACAATGAAAGATACATATAATAGTTACTATGCTGACTGTGGTGCTGAGACATTCAGTAACTATATCCAAAGAACTGAATTGATTGTTGTCAGTGATGTAGGCCTACAGAGTTATTACCCTCTGTAACTGGAATTGACTCACTTGGGCTAGAACTCACAGGCTTATAAAGGTCCCTCCTTTTACAGATTAAAACCTGTAGTAGAAATGTTGATATTATGATAGTTAGCATGGAAGAAAACTGGAGGAAAAACCTCAACAAACCAAACATGGTGAGTCTATGTGGAATGCGTAGAATAATTAATGATGTGCCCTTTCCATTGCCTTTGGTGTGACTGATAATGGTTGATAAAGCTTTCCTGTGTTATCTTTCATCTTTCCCTCATTTGTAATACCTAACACCAATGACCTATTTATTCTTCAGCTGAAGAGTAAATGCACATCTTGTCATGTGTAATTTTAGGAAGGATGATGTAGTTAATTCTATATTATCAACATGCATTCATACAAAACTGTTAATGTCTATAAACTATTGTGTTGCCACGCTATTCTGAATTTTTAGCAGAAGCTGTAAGAACTAACAGCACAGGATTTATGTTTCTATGTGAAATTTTGTGAACAGTTAGAAATATTGGCATGTCTCTTTGAAGGTAATGCTAAACAATGTAAATAAACAAAGTTCATTATTCACTGTTAATGAATAATTGCTTAATTCTTATTTTGTTGAGACTGTCTTATCCCAAAGGAAATGCATGCCTAACATGCAGTTGTAGAGTTTTTTATGAATACAGAGCTATATGGTAAGAAGAGCTGTTATTCCATCACAGCCACATAGACTCTTGTATATGACCTTTAAAGTAGAACGTGTCCCTGTACTAGTACAGGTTGCTGGATATTGCTGTAGCATAGGTTATTACCATAATGCAAATACTAACACAGAGGTGATAAAGTTATGCATACAAACACAACTAGAATTTTCATAAAAATATTAAAGATGAATGGTACTTCAACTCTTAGTCTATTTCATATTTACCATGTTCGTGAAGTTCTACAAATCATTCACCTTCTATAAATGAAAAAACAGGTCATGTGAACTCCACATTTACCCATGCAAGTATTTCCTTGCAATAACTGTTTTTACTCAGTTTTCACTCAGCTTTTGTGGCATTGGAATAAGAGTTGCAGTATTTCAACCATCTTCCCACCTATCCTTCTTGCTTGCTGGAAACCACAAATTTTTCACGGGCTTGTTTTGAGAAGGTAGTTTGTACCTGACTTTTTTTTTCACTGTCTCTTCCAAGAGTGGGAAAAGAGGGTTCAGTGGGGAATGGAAGAACCTAGCCTTTCCCTTTGGATGTTTTGGCTTATCACTGTGTGTTTCAGCCATGCTGTGATGATGGGGCTTGCATCCTCTTTGCTATGTTATTCTTCAGCCTGAAAGTTGTAAAAATAATTTTATAGTTAATACAGTTAGTAAGGTTAATATTATCAACATTAAAACACTCTTAGTAAACTAAGTCACCTAAAGGTATATGAGCTAGATGTAGTGTCTCTGAGGATGGAGCAAAGAATACTTAACTGTATGGTCCTTTTTCTGGGACCAACAAGTTAAGAATTGCTTTGCAGTTATACCTATCTTGGAACCAATCTCCGGGAGGCTGTTATGTCAACTGAGAATTACTGTAATGTTGTAGTTATTTTGGATAGTCACTGTTAGTAGTAGGATTTGCAAATGGATTGGTGCTAAACTAACTTTGACAGAGATAACTGAGAATGCTGAAGGCTTTAATATATCAGTGTTTGTATTTATTCTGCAGTTCAATACACTTTCTGGATAGTCATAAGCTGCTCATGTAAGTGTCCAGTGTTTTGATGAATCATTTGCATATATCTGCCCACTTTTGTCCTCAGTTTCCTAGGGTCTCTTTTAATAACTAGAAACTAGCTGGACAGGCTAACTTATCAGTTGTGAGATGTCTGATCTAAATTTCCTTATGGTTGTTATAAGAAAATATCTTTGTTCGGTATGTCTTTAAGTATTCCATTTGAACATTGGAAAGAGAAATAAAGAATAAGATACTTTACTATAAATTCTGACTTTCACATAATCAAGTTGAAAAGACAGGGACCTGAATTAGGTTTGAATATTAGAACTATTGGTTGAATCTCACTGCTAGCTGCAGTTATATGTGCATGAATAAACAAAGAAAATCTTGTCATATGCTGTATGCTTTCTGCTCAGAGTACTGAACTTTATTCAGTTTGATCTGAAACTTCTATTGAATCTAACATTGTTATCAGTACAGTAGTTGATCCATTAAAGTTCTAAAAATGAGAAAGTTTCCAGAGGAAGTTGAAAGATATTTTGATTATAGTAGGCTGTGGAATGCAGGGGCACATATCTGATCAATTGCACGTTTTTGTTTTTTTCCCTTCTTAATGAGATGCAGTTTGGAGTACTTGGTCTTATTTTTAAAAACAAAATCATTCTTGGCAGAGCTAGGAAGTTTCAATCATTTGTGTACAAATTAGACTTAGGAGTGTCTGGTATTTAATGATGCCAGATAGCCCTTCTGCTCTCCTACATTATGAAGACCAATAATTGCATCAAGTCTTGCCTTGTGTGTCTATATAATCCCCAAGTTGTTTGTTTCCCACTCAGTAATTACTAAGAAGTATGTGTCTCAGTGTACTGGGTGATACATGGAACTTCCAAAGTATAATCATTTACTCTAGCCTATAGTTCCTGGCAATTAAATGGAAAGGGGTTGGCTTGTTTGTTTAGAAATGTTATCTTAAATCTGATGTGTAGTTGAAACTGGTAGGTTATAAAACTTTTCAAGCTCTGCTTTGTCTCGGTTTTTTTGTTGTGTTTGGTTTTTTTTTTGTTTTCAGTCCCTCTGTTTTTTTCTTTATCTTCCCCCCCTTCTGGTTTATAACTTGAGCATACTTATTTCTTGAACAGACTCACAACTGTGTCCAAGCTATATAGGAAAAAAAATCTAGTCAAATTTTATGGGAAAACTTTCTAAATTTATCAACCCATCTCTCATAATGTATCTTGAAAATTAATTGACAAACTTCTCAAAAATTGGTGAAAAAGTGCCCAAATTGAAGTAAACAAAGTCTAAGTTTAGAGGCTTTTGGGGTACTATAGAAAATATTAGAAAATTTTTCCTCTGAACTGACCTCAGAAACGCTACCATGAAGTTGTGAAACCAAGCATATGCATGTTTAGTGACACGCAAGAGAAGCAGATGTGGCCTCCAATGCAACGCCCTTTTAAGCAGTTGCTAGTAAGGTTCCAAAATAAATCACCCAATGATAATTACAGTGCTTTCTCCACAAGTTTCAGAATTTTATAACATCTTTTTTCTTGCCACTTTACAATGGGTTTAAAGTTGTATATTTAACCACCTTTAGATCCATTCCTGCTTTTCTTTACTGTAGTTTCTCTAGCTGCCCTGATCATCAAGAAAGCCATTAAAATACTAGCAAGAAGCCAAGAGGAAGAGCTAACCCTCTAGCCCATATATTCAGTTACTGGTATAATTGTCTCTTCAGTTATTCATCAGGAAGAAATTGGAGACTGCTAGATGTCATTGCAGAGTATGCTTGCTGAAAACTAATCAGAGATGTTTCAGGATGATTTGTGGTATGCTTTCTTGGATGAAATTTAGAAGATCATCACTTGTGTGTGTTAGCAGAAACATAAGGTCAGTGAAGTCAATTACAAGTATCTAAAAACAATCACAGAACTTCCAGAATACCCTCTTTATGTAGTACTCAAGACAACATCATGATAGATACATTTAGCAAGTTGAAAGTGGTTTATAATAGCTCTAAACTGACTCTAAAGTTACAGAATTGATCTTACATGTCTTACAGGGGGAATTTGTGAGGGCAGCATTACAAGTTTCAGTGTTGTCTAGGACACTCTCTACATTTGGCACTCTGCTTTGAGGCAGAGGCAGCAGCAGTGATCCAACTAATAGAAATCTTTGTAAAGTTGATCATGATTTTACTTCTTCAGTCATCTTGCTTCATTAACTGAAGCAACATAGAAACAACTGTGTAAATGCAGCTGTTGCTATGCTTAAGGTGGTATGACATGCTTTCTTCAAGAGTATGGTACAGTGGCAGACCAGAACAAGATCACTCTGACCACCTTGAATAGATTTTCAATGTCTGCAGCATGCTTCCAGAATCTTTGAATGTGAAGTAGTGCCTGCAGGAAGCTCTTCAACAGAAATGCAATGTGGTGGCATACCTATGACATGATGAATTCTTAATTGCATGTTGATGGAGGGGGGATCAGTTTCTGTTGTTCTAGTGACTATTTAGAGTTTTGATTTACATTTTGCTTTGTAACCTGTGTGCAGATGGTAAAACTACCTTTGTGAGCTGCTGAGAAAACAAATCTTGCCCGGTTAACCTTGCAGGGTTTTTTTTCTCTCTTTCTTTTTTTATTTTTTTTAAAAATAAAATATGCTAGGAAAAAGCAGTAAGAGCCCTGCTTGCTTCTATGCTGTTCTAACAACTGCTTCAGCTTATCTGTTGACACATAATGTGGCTAATTCAGGCAAGTTTGTTCCAAATACAGAGAACATCTGTTCCCTGGGAAGTCATTTTTGTACAAATACAGTACAGATGATTAATCTAATGTCTTTTGCGTGTCCCCATTGTTGATAGGGAAGATAGTAAAAGAGCCAGGGCATTTTAAGATTCTTTGTAATGTTTTTGCTGAGCTTTGTCTTGCTTCTGAGAATATCCTGCACATTGGCACCCTCATGATTTTAGTACATGCAAGCTGAATTTACCAGCTGCTGTCTGTTGTAAAAAGGCATTCGAACATCAAAACCTTAACAGCATTGATATCTCTCACCTAAAGATGGTTTATGATGTTTGGGACAAAATATAAACTGCAGTGAGAAAGGACTGTTTTCTTTGTTCTTTCCTTATTTAATAATCAGTAGTTAAATTTACTCCAAATGTAGCTATGCCTATATTTGATTCCCTTTTATCCAAACAAAAGTCCTTACAGCAGTATATCACTGTCATCCGAGTAAGATGCTGACAAAACTGCAAGTAAAGAAAGTTCATTTTGTTAATGACTTCTGCCTAGGATTTAGAAGTACAAAAAGAATGAAGGAAAAAAAGATGGTAGAAGCAGAAATAAATTTTGCCTCTTAAGAGTTGGTGGCTTTGGCTGGATTTAAATGGTAAAGTTGAACTTACAGAAAAGCTATTCTTTTATAAAGTCTGTATGTTATTTTAGCTTGTGCTTTTGAGGGTGAATTTTGGAATAATTTACTCCACCTCAAGAAGCCCTAACCATTGAACCATGGCTGTCCTGCAATATTTTTGGTGGTAATATATGAATAATAGAACTGGGGCCATATTGTGACAAAGAAAATTGTGGATGTTAACACTAAAACATCCCCATATTGGAATGATAATGTTTGCCATGCTTTGTAAATTGACATTTTTAATATGCTGCTCCAAATAGAGTAAGAGGTGTCATCTTTTTCTATTTTCCAACTTGCTTTCATGTATCTTCAAAACCTTTATGCTCAGTTTTAGGTAATAACTCAATTTTCAGTGAAATTATGGTGTACAGTGACTTGGAAATACTGTGATATTATGAGTAGGAGAAAGAATTTGGCAGAGGGATTCGTGGGTAGGGTATAATTTTCTGGTTTTGGACACTGCCCTTGTCACCATAGCCACTTCCTTTGAGAATTGTTTGAACTAATGAAGAAGTTATTCCTCTTACAACTATTTTTGCTCTCTTAATTTTAAGGTATGTGTTTGAGTTTTGTTTTAAAGCTGTATAATCATTTGATTATAAAAACAATCCTAAAAAACCACAGAGGTCTTGTTTCTTTTGGGAAGGACTCAAGGTTCCAAGGCTTGATGGCCATTATTCTCTTGACATGCTGAACTGATAGAAAAAAAGTCCTGAAGGAATAAGTTGCAGCCTTAAGAAAGATGAGAGACCAGTCCAAAGTAGAATGTCTGACTGCTGAGACTTGTTGGCTTACCACTTAATGGTAAGCTTCCTTTCCCTCTCCTTCTCTCATGGCTTGTTCCTTTCCAAGCCGGCTTTGTCGTAGCTAGTTTACTCCTCAGAGCTGTCCTGGCTAACTCCTCTGATACAGTCTAATATCATGCCAGCAATAGTCAAAACCTTGTGAATCTTTAAGACCTCAATGACTTTTGGCTTTAGAGACTTGTAGTTTTCTACAGGCCAACCTGGACATTAATTCTTTTTTTTTTTCTTTCCTCTTTGGCATGTAAAAGTTAGATTATGTATTGTGTTTATGAACAAGTGCTTGTGCACTATATTTGAGACAAGGTTAAAATGGACAGTTAATTTATACATCGTTAGCTACATCTATTTTAATGAGAGCAAGTGAGATGTGATTAATAGATATGGAGAGTGCATTAATTGGAGAATACAGAAATGTGCATAGAATTAAGGTCTGTAAATTAAAGATTGGACTAATCAAATCTCCTCAGTTACTGGTTTATATCTGGTGAACTTTCATAAGCTATTAATGTTTGTTTTTACTGAACCTTGGAGTCTTGAAATCCCAGTTAGCCTTGTAATTACACTTAACATACATGTAACCTCATGCAAATAATGATTTATGTCTAGAACTGCCTACTGAGGTTTGCTTCATGGTCTGTGTAGTATCTGCTTCCATCAGCTCTGCTCCCAGTGGGCGGCTTTCCAAACTTCACAAATAACTACTGCTAATGGTGCTGATATCTTTGCCGGCAGCTTTTGTGAAGTAATCGAGAGCTGAGTTGGTTTGAGCTTTAAACCTGGCTCGCCTGTAAAACAGGTAGTACTGTGATGAGACGTTCTGGAAGAGCTTGTACTAACACTGCATTTGTTCCTTATCAGCTTCTCTGCTGTATGTTCTCAGATGTCGTGTGCATGTTCATGTGTATGACACATGTACTTGCAAATGTTATATTCAGCAAAACATATTAATGGAAAAAGAAGCTAATCCATGTACTCTAAGTGATTCCACCAGTAATCTGGCAGTCCTGCATAATGTAAATTCAACAGACCTTTTAAATGAAGTGTGTGGCCAGGGATTGAAACATGGTTGTGCTTGATCTATCTGTATTTAGCTCTTAAAGTATATTGTTTGTTGTTTTATCTGTCATGAAGTGGATCAAACTCATATTTTCTGCATTCTGATAGTTATTTTAATCCTTAATTGGGACAAATGTAGGAATTGTGACTCTTTTTGTTGGAAATTTTTCAAAAAGATAACTTTGGAAAGTCTACAAGCTCTCTTTTGGCCCAATGTGGTTTTTTGTTGTGTTGGTTTTTTGTATGTTTTTTTTTTTTTCAAACTGTCTGGACTGCTTTCCAAAAAAACCCCAAAAAACGTTTAAATGTTTTACTTCTGCTTATTTTCCTGCAGGGTAATATGAGTCAAGTGAGGTATTTCACCTCTCAGATTTCACTTACCAAACCATTAATATATATAAAAGTATAAAGCATATTGATTTGTCTACAGACTTAGCTAAATATTTTTTCTACATATAATTAGTATATGTGTTCCTGTGTATGAAGTGAGAGAATAATTTTGTGTTATAAAAATGTTTAAATTTAGAAGTGAACTGAGTTATCAACATTAGCAGACTGTAATGACAAGTGTCAGGGACCATCTTTTTTTTCCCCCTCTGTGGTGGTTTAAACCCTGCCGGGACCGGGCACCACGTGGCCGCTGCCCCCCCCCACCCCCTGGACGGGAACGGGAGAGGTAGCAAAATACAAACCCTGCGGGTTGAGATAAGGAGAATTTAATACAACGATGCAAAGGCAACAATCACAAAAACAGCGACAGGGATAACAATGTACAAAACAAGAGGTATAAAGGTACAGACCGCGTGGATACAGCTACAGACACAGAGCGAGACAACCCGGGTGAGACAAAGCCGGGACTGCTCTGCCCCGCGCCTTGAGTACCGGACATGACGTCAGCATGGTATCGAATAGCAACTCCTGGTGAAAATTAACCCTATCCTGGCTGAACCAGCACACCCTCTTTGATAGTTGTTTTGTTTATTTTTGTACTGATGAGGATCAGGATAGCTTATGTAGTTACAGTGTCACTGAACAAATGAATCTCAGTCATGACCTAATAAGACTATGATATTTTTCTCCCCTTGCACCCCTTCAGATTGTGAGAAGGGTGTCAGCAAGCTGTTACAGATCTTGGTATGCAGGACAATTGTCTTTAGACTTTAGGCAAAACCAGCAAGTCATCTTGGTATACAATTAGAATATCCATTAGTAAACATAGCCTATAAGGGTAAAAACTTTTGTAAGATGTTATGAAAAATAATATATTTGTTGTCGTCCTAGTTTTTCATGGGCTGCAACCCTTCATTAAAATGCTGTAGAAGGCTACATATATCAATCCAAACTTTTGAACTTCTAACTGGATTATTTTTTTTTAACTTCCAGAAGTTTCCAAGAAGGTGGAAAGGAATGTAGTCTGTTGAAACTATTGGATCAATGAATTAAAGAGTATGCTTGGGGATAGCAGAATTTTAAGAGTTGAAAGCCTTGTTTTTCTTGTGAATAGAGAGCTTTTCTGAGCCGCCTATTCCTTACAGATCGTGCCGTGCAAAACCCACATAATGAGAACAATAATATGTTTGTAATTCCAGACTAGGTTAAACCGATTGTTGTTAGTATCTAATTTTACCAGCCATTGTGAGTGTTAATACACGTTAACAGGTTCTGATGCACAATTTTTCCCAGGGAATTTCTGCTGAGTTGATTTGCTGTTTGACTAAGTAAAGTTTTTCTATTAATTTCAAAGAGACAGGTAGATGGATGTGTTCTCATTATTTGATTCAAGCAATAGATGATAATTATTTTGGCGTGATGTTGAGTTTCACATTTGTATTGCCCATCAGTCTAAAACTTTTGTGATCTTCATTTTTATCAGCATCTGGTTTTGTTGAGATTAATCTGGTTTTTTTTCTTTATACTTAATTTTTCTTTGGGGCAAGGCTTCCTCTCTCTTCTGTTTTCCTGTTATTACTTGTATCAGTTCTAACTTTTCCTTTTTTGGACAGTGCTGTCCACTGTAGTAAGGCCGTATCTTAGATTTATTGTTTACAAAGAATGTTTATAAATATATTTGTGGCTTAGGTGTTCTGACATAAAAGCTAATGTTGATTCATCTGCTTAGATTGAATGTGAGTTGGTATATCTAGTGCAGAAAAAAGGCAATGGTTATTTGTACCAGTAGTAGATATTCTTTACAATTAGGCTACTTTTTTTTATAGCCTAGTTTTTCAATAATACATTTCCTTTTAAAATGTTGTGGATGTAAACCACAGCTAGTTTCACTCTCTCTGACATAGTTTATTCTATTTTATGACTTTGGTGCCCTCCAAGCATTTGTCTTCTGGGGCTTTGTTTCTGGTGTCAGATTGAAAAAATCTCCAGACTCCTCAGTAATGCATTTTTTACTAAAATAGATATGTCTCACAGTATGAAATAACTTACACTCTTTTTTTGTCTGCATTCATCTCTGAGCATAACATCTGGAAACCAGATGCTAAGAAAGAATCAGGAGCTGCAGGTTACACTTTGTTGTGGATATCAACTACCTTTCACATTAGAAGCAGCGTGGCCCTTAGGTTATTAGGATTATTTTCTTGGAAGAATGAGTGTATAAAAATATCACTTTTGGATACAAAATTCATCCACAAAGTAATGCATTCAGTTAATCTCTAAGGATGCTTACAAGCACATCAGACTTGACTTTTGTGTCTTAGGGCTCTGAATAGACTGTAAAAATCCTATCCATATGGCAGTTTTTGCCAGGTGCAAAACCTAGTTTAATGATTGATTCCTAAAAATAATGTTGATAGTATTATTTTGCTGGGTGAAATATGTTTTTAATTTTTCCTTGTTTTTTAAAGATTCCTGTTTAAATAAAAGTAAGCAGAAATAATTTTCCATATGAAATCTGTTTACAATTATACTCTGTTGTTGTTTCCGTTCTCTCTGTTTTTATCGGTTTGCTGTGAAGTCTACCTCCTATTCAGTTTCTGAATCGCCCCTAGGTCCTGTAGTATGTTTGCATTTTGGTGTTTGGGTTTTTTTTGGCGGGTGGGAGTGTTTTTCTTCCCTTGACTCTTCTATCTGTATTTTACTAAAAACAGCTTGCTTATACATGGTTCTGTTTAGATTGTTTTGTAAAATGATCTGAATTGGTTACCAGGATCCAAGCAATTATGCATTTCATAGAGGTAAAAAAACCCCAAATAACAATAGCATGACACTTCCTTAGTTTGATATTGTATATTGTTAAATATACATATGTTCATGAGCCCTGTTTCTTCCTCCCTTCTCAGGCAATCAAATATTTAAGAATCCATAAATCCCTGTATTCAGTTTAGCTATTCCCCCAAACTGGAACAGTTTAGATACATAACCATTTTTCTCAACAGGCTGCCATTTGTACGGTAGAGAAATTTATGATGTTAATTTTTGAACTTAAATGTATTAATACAAATAGATACTGGTCATTGATTAACCCATGTATTCTACTTAAATGCATAGGCCACTGCGTTTTTGAGGTAAAATAACTGGTGCTTTAACTAGAGAGACTAGATCATTGTTATTCAGGAGTATTTGCTTCTCTATGTCACTTCTTCAGCGTAGGGTGGAGAACTTTGCTAGCAGTGTGAAAAATATCATTTAAGTAAGTACTGGTATAGCTGTGCTCTGCTAAAACAGATACATGAGTGGGAGTAATGCCCATTAGAATGAAGTGGAGGAAATGATTCTTACTATTGACCATTGACAAAATGAAATTGTTACAGGAGGTCTCCACTCTCATGAAGTAATCGTCTCCATTAAGTATGCTGTTGGATAATGTCCTCTGGAAAATAATTTGTCTTTTACTCTTGATGGGAAGTAGAAAGGAGAAAAGCATTTTTGAATGGTTAAAGCATGCTAATTAGCACTGATTGTATTCATGTATTTGGGGGTGATTTTGTAGGATGATAGGTGGCAAAGGAAGGCTAATGAGTAGCTGTTCTTAGGTCCATCTTTCTGCTTCATTAGCAGTTGTTTGAAGTTTACTTGCCTTACTGACTGGGTTGGACTTGCAGCTGGCAGTTTTGGAACTGCAGTTGTCAGTTCAACGGCAGTATTTTCCACTTTAACATTTACTGCTTTGGTTGTTGTCTTGTTGCCCTTTCACATGTACATGCAGGACTGAATGTGGAGTCATCGTGTTAATATCTGATGCTCTGTCCTTTCATATTGTTTAAAGGATACTCATTCTACTTTGGAATCATTGCCTTTTCCATAGTAAAAATTTCTCTGTTTTGGCCCATCTCTCTTCACTAGCACTCTTTTCTCTTGCTTTTAAGATCCTGTTCTCTTACCTTTTTTGATTTTCACTTTTTCCTCATTAGCAATTAACTTGTTTGGAGTTGTTTTCTAGATTAGGCAGAATATTTCTTATTCTATAGATTCTTCCAGATAGTTAATAAGCCCGGGGTTCCACAGTATTTAATACCAAATACCACTGCCATAGTCCTCTACTGTGCTAATTTGACCTAGAGCGTGAATAAAAATACAAATGTTGCAACTGAATATACATATCAGTTAGGAAATTAGATATCAGTAATATTGCCATTTATGATGTTCAGTAAGTAAGTTCATAAGATTGAAGAGAATTCAAAAAATGAGGACATTTACATGATTTGTATAACTGGTTTGGGGTTTTTTTCAACTCTATAGGGAACCTGTGAGATCTGTTAGTTAATAACTCTATAGTGGTTCACTATGTATTATTCTCTAGAATGAAATTCCCTTTATGCACTTAAGAGGATTTTTATGTGAAATTTTAAACAGGAAGTACTGGTACTGTGGAAGATGGTGGTAGGCATCTTCTGAAACTTTGTTCTACTCTTATTTAGATATGACTGCTGCATAGACAGGCAGCCTTAAAATCCTAACTCCATGATTCATGAATGAATTAAAGTACAATTATAAAGTGAGATAGTCTTGATGAGCTCATAATCTCAGTCTGATTCAAAATGACTCACTTATGATCAACTTTTGGCAAGTGTTCTTGTCCCTAGCCTTAAGTAAGTTTTTCCTGTGCATGTAAATAAGAAATTTTCATGTCTTCTGAAAATTCTCTGCCACTCATCACAAGCATGTTGTATTCATAAGCAGCAACCAAGTAGAGTGTGCTTTTTTTCTGTTATTGATACAAGTTGATATCCTGGTAATGTAACAGTTTGCTTTTCCATTTTGTGGTCAAATAATTTGCTCTGTGTTTCTCTGAAGACCTTCATATGTAGGTACCAGTAGGCTCTACGTTGCATTTAACCTTCCATCGCTGCTTTTCTGTGAATCTCCCACAAAGTACTGCTTTTATTAAAGCTACTTTCTAGTATCCCTTCTTTGATATGTAATGCTCTACTCTTTCACCCAGAATTTCTCAGGAATATTTGAAAATTTCCTTTTCTGTTAAGAACTTGCATTTGTTAAAGTAGAAATTCTTTTTAGGGAAGGACGACATAGATTAACTTATTAATGTCAAAGTAAGGAATAATTAAAAAATATGCATGTACAATTTCACAAATTTAAGTTTTCTAACAAAAATTATACTGAAATAATCAGTGTTATTTTTGCATGAAAGGGTCACTGTTGTTGCTTTCTAATTTAGGTAAATAGTACGCTCTCAGACTTTCTTTCCAGATTTCTTTGGATCAGATCCCCCTTCCTAGTCCTAAAAGAGAAAAAAAACACCAACCAAAAAACCCACCTTGTATAGTTTTACAGTGTATGAAAACCAGCCCCCTCCTTTTGTTCATACCCCCTAACTCATAGCTTTGTGTCTCACAATCATTTTCTTTTTGTTTGCTGTATTTTTTTGACTCTTTCTTACTGCAGGTGTTTATTTAGAAGCCATTAAAACTCTGAACATAGAACAGCTGTGTGTAAAAATAGATTTAGTCCTATCTACTCCTGTCTTCACCACCACCTCCCCTCTCCCCCTCAGATTTTTTTTTTTTAATAGATGAAAATTTAAATTTAGTGAAAATTTAAATTTAGTTCATTTAAGACCATCAACAACCACAGGAAAACTGACTTCAGAACAGATGGAGCATGAAGGAACAGCAGGTGGACGAAAGCTGATTTGAAGTACTGAAGACATCAGAACTGACTGAGTACCAATGTACCATTTTTGGTCTGATTTTCTAAGGAAATGAAGCTGTTATGAGCATATATTTTGCTTACATGTGGAGGCATGCTCTGTTGTGGAGTAGATATTTCCTGCAGCCTATGGAAGGCTCAGGTAGGAGCATATGGGTGTTCCTGAAGGAACTATGACCCATGGAGAGCCACACGCTGGAGAGCAGGGTTGGTTTCTTTTTTTTTCCTAAAGAACAGCAGACTCAGGGGAACTTGTGCTGGAGCAGAGGAAATGTGTTGGAAGGAAGGAGCAACAGAGAGAAACTGATATAAACATCATATGTCTTTTGAGTCCCATAGGGTTTTTTTAAAAGAAGTATTTTAGGAGAAAAAAGAAACAAGTGGTATGCTCTATTTCTGCCCTGTTAGTTTAGTTTAATATTTTCTGGCCTCAAGTTTGGGGAAGCAGGAAACAATTACTTCCCATTCACCTCTTCTATTCCACTAGTGATTTATATATCTTTAGTATAGGAACATTCAGTAGCTGTTTCCCTTGCTGAAAACTTTTGCACAGGTTTTTTTGTTGTTTGGGTTGGGTTTTGTTGGTTGGGTTTTTTTGTTTCATAATTTATTATTGTTTTTGTAGAATATACCTCTTCAGTCACTGTTGCTTTTTTTCTTTATATTTTCAGTTCTAACATCTCCTTTTTATTGACTTTGGGGTGTGGGGCAGGGATCTGAACTGTGCACAGTTGCATCAGATGTATAGAATCATTACAGTTGGAAAGGACCTCTAGGATCATCAAGTCTAACCTCCATCCCAACGTCTCCCTAACCACTAGACCATAGCCTCAAGTGCTACATCTGCTTGTTTTTTAAACACCTCCAGGGACAGCAGAATGACATTCATTGTTTTGTTTGCTGTTTCTTTCCTAATGATTTGTACTCATTCAACCCTCTTTTTTGCTGATTTTGTAACTAGGTCATCAGCATACTTTGTTGCATTGCTGTTTGTTTCTTTTCCCCCCAAACTCACATAAGTGTATTTTGAAAGCACAAGCTGAAGGACAAGTTGATACATACAGTAAATTATTTCTTTCCCCTGTAAAAAAAAAACCACCAACAACCAACCCACCCTGTTCCCATTAGTTGCCCTTTTTTAGCAGAAATTGTTTCCGTAGAGTTCTTTGAGGAGACACATCTGGACGTTTGACTTGGGAGGGATTACTTAAATAGGAAATAGTAGGTGTCAAGGTATTAAATATTTCCATTTGTTATCAGTGGTGTTCAGTTTTACCTTATGTATTTAAATTTCTAATCCAGTTAGTGTAATTTCCATATTTCATACTTCTTGCATTCTAGCTTAATGCAGGTTTTTGAAAAGTCATTAGAAACAGGCAAGATGAAAAGCTTAGTAGTAAAAGTGCTCTTTTTAAAAAAAACAGTTTAAAAGTTCATGTGGGTGTTGGCTTTTTTGGGATTAGTGTTTTGGTGTGCTCTGAGGGGAAATGGTTTTTGAGGAAGTTGTGAGCCTTTGAACGCAGCGTACTGTGTCAGTAAGGGTGTGGTCTGTGAGGCACACATTGCACGTGCCTCTGGGAATCAGTGATTTTTCCATTCGTAGTAATAATTCTTTGTTAAATTGCACATAATGCTGACTGTGAACCAAGGTGGTGCTGGCTGAGGAGTAATGACTGGAGGGTTAGCACAGGGCTTAGCCAGCAGCAGTGATTGGGATGTTGTTCTCAGATGGGTTTGTGTAATCTGATTTAAGGAAAAAGCATGAATGACATTTTTCAAAATATGTTCAAAATCATCATAGAAGGGCTGGTGCACTGTGTTGTGCTTTGGAGTTGCAATGGAGCCCAAGAAGTTAGTACCAAGTGTTTAATTACTGTGTGTCCAACCCATTGTTGTGTTCGGTGATGTGTCCTCTCCTTGTCCTTCCTAGGCAGATATCATAGAGGCCACGCTTCTGACTTCTTTATGAAATAACTTATTCAGTGCCCATTTGCAGATTGATCAAAAACATTATTTCCTGTTAGTGGATGATAGTATAAAAATGATATGTCTTGCATAAGTAAATTGTTTGGAATTTGAAGTTTTTCCATCACCACCCCTCTGTTTTTCACAACAGAAGGGCCCTAAGAGTGCATTAAAAAGCACTCTTGATCAGGACAGTGGGTTTAAGAATATCAGTTCTTCACTGTCATTAATAGGCCTTCTACTAAGCTTCCTGTCACGAGATATTTCTGCCATTGATAAGCTTAACACTTCGTCTGGTTTGGTAACTTTGCAGTGGTTCACCTCAAGACACTTTCATCTGCTTCATGAATAGCAGAGTTTTTTCATTCCCAAGACTACTTTGCTATTACCATTAAATTGTATTACAATTTTTGTTTATTCCCTTGGTTCCTAGAATTGTATATTGTTCTTGGAATAGCCCGTGTATACTAGATGCTGAAGGATGCCTATTTCATATTTGGCCTGTATACTTCTAGTATCCTAATAGATTAATTAACTGTCTGTATTTAGCCTGTATCCAGGGCTACACTATAGCAGTTGCTCTATTGTCTAATGACTCCTCACCAACCAAGAGGGGGGATCAGGAAAAGGAGATTCACAGGTTGAAATTAAAATGGATTAAGTGAAACAGCCAAACTAATATCAATGTCAGTGTAACATAAACAAAGTTATACTTAGTCCAGCAAATGTACAGTGGCCACAATAAAGAGGAAGGCAGTTCTCAGGGGCCAGAAGAGGGGGAACTCAAGTGTGAGACCCACTCATCCTTGGCAAACTTCCCACTTTATATGGTGTGGGATACACCTGTGAGCCAACTCAGGTCAGCTGCTGTGGCTGACTCCAAACTGCTGATGGCCTGCAGACCATGGCTGGCCTATGATTCTGTCTCAGTGAAACCAGGGTATTAATTCATATGAATGTTCAGAATTGGCATGTAATATTGTTCATGATTTTTTTAATTCTCTCAGGACAGTGACAGTTCTACTTCACTGCTTTGTGCCTACAAGATTTCACTCTAGTTGATAGAAAAGTTAAAGAGCCTTTGTCTACCAAAAATTTATCACTTGCACAGCTTTCAATTACATTTCTGTGTTGTAAACCACCTAAACATGTTATCAGCTTATAAACAAATGTGCTGAATACTCAAAAGTTTCAAGTGGAAGGCTATAGTGGCTTAGGGAATTTCTACATTAGAGAGCAAAGAGCAACGCAAGTCCTGATCATCCTCACCTTCTTTGTCCTTTTCTTCAGAAAGAGACATCCTTAAATGAAACTCTCTGGGTTTTTTCTTTTTGTTCCATGTTTCTTGTAATGTATCTGACCTAGACACTGCCAAATCAGGCAAAAACCCAAGCTATTTGTATGAATTCTGGATGCTTTCAGCACTTACTATCATTTTACCTAAAGGTACAAACCTATTAACAGCCTTGCACCTGTGTTTTTTCTTGGAAAAATGTAATGGGAGAATTTGAGGGGAGCATCTTGTTTCTTTTGGAATTTGACAACACTCATCCACTTAAAATATTCAGAAATGAAAAGATTTCAGCTTGAAAAATAAAACATTTCTCATGGGAATACTTTATGAGAGGAAATAATTATTGCGTACCCCCAAACCAAAATAATTTTAACATAAAACAATTTTACTCTGGGAAATACTTTGTCTCTGCCAAAAGGCTCTTTCCTACCACCAAAATAAAATAATTGTAATAGAAAGCTTGAAAGCAGAAGTGGAGACATAGGTATATTCTGTTAAATAAGGACTCTGCCCTGACTTCTCTTTAAGGAAGTGACTTTAAATGGTGTAAATTTTACCCTGAGTCTGGGCCTGACTTCAGACTTGTCTTCTGTTGCTGAGGGGCATATTTATTTCAAGACAGCTGGGTTTGGAAACTTGTAGGACTGCTGAAACCTTGTAGCAATGGAAAAAGTACAAATCATTGAAAAACTGCTCAGCGTAATTCAGCAAAATGTGACATTAACTAGTATTCTTTTGCCAGTAAAAGCTACGTCCACATTAGGACATTTTGGGACTATAGCTATGCCAAATATTGTGCATCTGAGAGTCTGCCACAACAGAAAAAATGATTTTTGTATTTTCTCCTCTGGTTGCACTTCTGGAGAAACAGAGACAAAGATTCAGTATAAAACCTTCAAAGAATCACCTAAAAATTGTACTTTATATAGAAAATAAAATATCACTGTTTTATCACAAGTGGATCTGGGTGAGCTTTAAAGCACCCCCTGCTTGCCTTAGGCTGAGTAAAACACCAGGCAATTATCCAAGCACAGCAGGCTTGGTAAGGGGAGAAGTAAATGATGACTTTTACTCTGGAAAGTACTTTGTCTCTGCCAAAAAGGCTCTTTCCTTGCCCATGTGGAAGTTGTATAGCAATGGAATTATGTTGTCAGTGTTTTAATCACTGAATTGTGGGATTTCTAGTAATTGACCCTCATAGTTCAGGACCAAAGCTGTGGGTACTGTCAGGAAGTATTAATGAAGATATGTAGCTTTTGCTAACAGCACTGGTGTGAAAAGCTTTTGGGCACATTCCACTGTGATTTGTAGGCCTTGCCACCGGCTGCAGTGGTGATGAGGAAAAGGAACAGGGATCCTGCTACCTGTACTTAGAGAGAACAGTCATGTGCAACTAGATAAAATCAGCATTAAAAATTCTAACAAAATAATTCAAACAATATCCTTGTCAAATGGTTCTTTTATATATATGGTTTATTACACATGGTTAAAGCAAACAAAACTGTTGGAAGTTGAGGCAAGCTAAAAGGAGGGAAACCCTGTTGATGCAAGCCTGGAGTTGGAGGGAAATCAGTTTTCCCTAAGAAAGTGGTTATTGGTGTACTTGTGTTTTCTGTATGTTTGTTTATGCTTGGATAAATTGTTATTTGGGATTTTTAAACACACATTATTTTTGTGCATAGTATCTTTGCAGACTAATCTAATTTTCTGCATAAGCATGCAAAATGGTTGGCCAAATTTTTTGGCCAATGTGATTCCTCCATGGTTTAGTTTCTTCCCAAACATTTTGACTTTGACAGAGTACAGTGACCCAAGAGCTTCCCACTTCATTTCAGCTGTACAGGGTGTTCCTATCTTTATTTGTAAAAACTTTCTCTAGGTCAGTTTGGATACGTGTGACTCCCCCTCCCCAAACTAGCTGAATCCAGCACTCTCTAGGATACAAATTTATAACATGGGAACGGAACTGACTTACAGAACTGCTACTAGCTCTGCAAAGTGCAAAACAAATGTTGTGGTGTTTTGAATTAATGATGAGTATGGTGAATATAGATCCACTGCTGTGGACTTTCAATGCAATTTTTCTACTATGCCCTCTCCGTTTAGATAAGCCACACTAGCAAATTTCCCAAAGCAAAATATATTTTACCCTATACAAAAAAAGATGTAAATACATGGCAATTATTGTGAATTTATTATAAGCTGTTTCACTTCTGTCATACTTATTACTTGAGAAATATAAAAGCTGTGGAATTGCTGGGTTTTGTCACTTAATAATCATCATAAAAGACAAACCAATGGATCCCTAAACTGGGAGGACACAAGGAGACAAAATGTCTTCTGTGAATCTACTTTACTTGGAGATCAGATAAATTTACTCACTTTACTTTAAAATTATTCTATCAAAACACAGGTTTCACAAAGTTGTCATGCAAGGTTATTAAACAGAAAATAAATATTTTTCATATTATCTGAAGACTTTGACTCTATCTTACTGGATTTGTAGGTATTGGTTTATAAAATATTTTTAGTTAGCAACCCTGAAAGTAAATTTGGAAAAAAAAGCAAAATTCTTTCATATATATGTGTACTCAAAAGCCACCTGAGCTTCCAAGACAAACAATAGCCTCAGTGATCTTTTTTTTTTTTAAGGTCATTATCTTAATTTTCCTTATTTTGCCAGTCTGTTATTGTTCTCAGTGCAAATTTTTTGATAGGTTAAGGTCCTGTAACATATCAGAATTACAGTCCATAAATGCAGCGAAAATGTGGGCCCTTGTCAATGACTAGATTGTTTTCATCCTTTTCTTTAAGGATTGCACCTTTTTGTCCATTTCACCAAGAACAAAATTTCCTTTGAAGTATGGGAAGCTATTTGAATGTTATTCAGATGTGAATTTTTGAGGTGTTAATTTCTTCTCCATTTTAACATACCTTTTCTCTCTGAGTTTTATGTCTGATAATGGATACCATTTTTAGATTGCATCTGAGTCAGCTGCTTAAGTATGAGGTCTTATTCACTGGCAAAAAGATGAGTTTGGTGCTAGACTAAACAAGATCTGTGGACAAATCAGTCAGATAAGCAAGCAGTGATGTCAGCAAAACAAAGTGAATTTTCTTTTCTCATCCTTGGCTTTTCTATCAAACTTCAACAGTATTTTAGTCTGTATAACGAAGATTGTTCTTGTGTTTGAACTTTAAAAGTGTACCAGTGAAGTGTCTGCAAGTTTCAAGCAAATCAGTGTGGCCAGGCTTTCCAACTACACAATTACTTTTGTTGCTTCTTTTAGGATTCGTTAAGGTGAACATTATCCAGTATTCCCCTGGTTTTCATCTGGTTTGATTTACTTGCAAAAGTGAAAGGAGTGTCAGAGCTATCTGCTTGGAAAAGAAAATAAATCTATCTCAGCCCAATGTAGAGGGGGTTTTTTCCAACTCTCAACTTATAGGCAGTGGAGTTGTTATCCATTCCTTTGAATCAAGAAGAAACACAGATGCTCTACGATGAGTTTCCTTGCTTTTGACAACTCTCTTCTTGCTGCTTGGTGATGATGGTGATTCTAAATCCCTTCTGTTATAATGCACTGTGCATGAGTAAGCCACAGGTTAAAGGATTGTGAAGCAGATGAAAGCCTGATGTTTAGCCCTTAGTAGATTCATAAAAAATAGAATCGCTAGACTAATTTCCAGTAAGCTAAAATTCCCCGACTTCTACTGTTGTAATGCCAAATTACTTTAGCCTAAGATAAGAAAAAAAGAGTACATATAATGGAATGACCATCCAAAAAAAATTCTTGTGGCTTAATCATCTAGTATCACAACCAAGGCCATGGTATTTACTAACAGACTGACAAAATAATTCTTCTGTGGTAATACAGCATTCACTGGAAATTTAGGAAAAAATTAAATGTTTTTTTAAAATAGAATTTATGTAACAATATTGAAATCAACATTCTAGAGATTGGACAAGCATCACTTTACTTTCTGAGAGCATGAAGTTTTTTGATTGTTTAGCAGCCTGTGGGGATGAAACTTAAAAAGGTAAGAGACATCTAGTCTGTTTTCTTCTTTTTGGCATTTTGCCCACCAGAGAGATGGAGGAATGGGAGTGTTGTTATGGGACTGGTGAAATTTTCTAATGTAAAATGTATCAGAAAATCAATTAAAGATTTCTTTAACCAACTGTTAAAACCTTGTCTCAGAGAAAAGGCTAGCGTCTAGTGCAGCATTTAACAGGGCAAGTTCTCCCACCGACAACTGGGAGAACCAACTTCTGAGGTTTTGTTAAAAATAATTGGGAAGCTCTGTTACATGTACTACACTATTCGAGGAGTTATGAGCAGGCAGTATCTTCCTCTTCAGCTTGTTTGCAAAACATATGGATTGTTTTCTTTGCTTAAGAGAGGGTACTACCATGAAGTTTCTTTTGACAAATCTCTAGTTCTTTAGCAAAAAATTCAATAAGCATTATTCAGTTTCAAAATCATATCAATTGCATTTCATATTAATAAAATCATGCTTTTAAGATGCTGAATGAACTTGTTCTAACAGCCTCACCATAGGCATTTTCTTACACTAAGCAGGAAAATGTTGAAAGGATATGTAGCCGAGAGATGTCTTTCTCTCATCCATGGACTGTTTCCTTCTGCAAGTGAAGGCAACTGTTTCAGGGAACCAGAGTGTAAGGTTTCAGCATATGAACATATTGAAACTTCCCTGCATTTTTCAAATCCACCATATTATTCAAAAAAATAGTTATTTTCTGAGCTCTTTTCCATAATTCTTTTCCTAGTTCTCCTATTGCTTTCAGCTTTCTATGTCTTGGGTTTTTCTGGATTCATTGGCATATGCTCTGCTTTCCTGCCACTCAGCCTTTAGTCAACTGCTCTCTTCAGAGAGTGAAAACCATCCTGTACAGCAAATGAGGAAGGAATCTTGCAAGGTAGTAGTATCTGATCATGATTACCATACAGGTTAGATAGATTTAAGAGTGCAGAGGACTCTTGCTGTTACTACTGGTTTCTTGACTTTAATACTATTTCTCCTTTTATATAATAAAATCTGTCTACTTGCCTGTCTGAGAAGTGTTTTTTTATTATCTCTTTGTACACAGAAAATTATACTAGTACATACATGTGTTCTTTCTGTTACATGCAAAAATGTTTTCTTTTATATCCAAATTTAGTTTACCCATAATGTAGTGCTGGGATCTTACTATACTTTAAAATTTATTATGGAGAAGCATGCATTTCACTTAAGGCAATAAATTAGATGTGATTTCCTGTATTTTTGAATGATCTTATTTTGTCATGATTTTGCCGCCTCAGGGTGAATAACAGTGTTGGTCAAAAATCCCATGCAGGCGTGTATTTAATGAGGTATATTAAATAGATGATCTCATTGGTGAAGGGGAAGTTTGTAGGTTTTGTAAACATTTGGTAATATGCTATAAAATACAAAAACAGCAATAATATTTGCAAACAATAATTTAAAATTCAGTCATTTGTCACTATTTGGTCTATCTTGTATGTTATATAAATGATGCTATGCGATGTAGCCAGTTAGAGAGTCATGTAAAATATACTGCGTCAACCTAGACATGAATCAAATGTTCATTTTTTTTGGCTGATTTTGCTCAAGAGGCTTTTTTCTCTTTTATGTCCCTCTCTCCCCTGATAAATAGTTCAAGAAATTATTGGGTGGGGGTTATCATACAAGTCTGGTGGATAAGGTTAGGAAAGCTTCAAAAGCTGAGTTGAGCCTGTCCCTAGGGATGTATAAGCCTTTTACTACTCTCATTTTTGCTTCTGCTGGTCACAGGCATGATTTCTTCAAAAGAAAATATTCAGAGATGATGAAAATCAGGATGTTTTGCCTGAAGAAGTAACCATAGCAGAGGATCTGATGTTTCATAGTGTACTAGAAAGGATTGAAGGGGGAAGCACAGACTGTTTGGAGCTGCATGTGTCAAAGTAACTGGTATTTATGAAATAAAAATATTTGTCAAAAATTGTGGATTTTTCTGCATAACTCTATGTCCACTTTCTACATTTTTCTTGTCTTATATCAGGTGTAATTAAGATGACATTGTCTGCTAGTGAGCTTTTATTTTTTTTATTTTTTTCGAATGGAATTCCTGGCTATTTTTCTGTATTAGGTTTTCTTAACCTCTGCTACCAGGCATTTAAGAAGGATAAAGTTTTTCTATTCCCATGGTGATTTTATTTCTGGTTTAGAAGTGATTCATTTACTTAAAAGGCAAACTGCTCTTGAAGGGTGAAATGGGTGAAATTTAGTTCATTCAAGAGGGAATTTGGCCATATACATTTTATACACATGATTTTCCACTTGTTTGCTAAAAGAAATATTTCTTAGTCTCTGAATACATGGTTTATGTGGAAATAAGCAGTTACTGATGCGAGAAAAGACTCTGATTTGATGTCTTTGCAAAAAACAGGCATCGGTATGAACTGAGCGATTAACTACACTGTGTGGCCTGATGAGTAGACAGCCGGCATGCCTAGAAGTGAGTCAGGCAGCCAGCGCACATCTATTTTGGCAACAGCAACACACTTGTGCTGCCTTTCACACAGCTGGTTATAGGAGAACAAATGGATGAGGTCCAACTTAATTTGAAAAGTTAAAGGGGATACAGGGATGACTTCCATAATTTTTAGTAGTGGAAAACTTCAGGAAACAAGAGGGTTACGGTAGTGGCAGTGGTGTGGAATGTAGGGCGCAGATTGTGTTGAGTTAATTTTACTATCACAAGAACAACTTCTTCTTCCTAGTCTTGCATTTTATTTGGGGATTTTTCATCTCTTAAAGATAGGTTGTTCTTGCTGGTATTTTGAAACAAGCAATTATTATAGTACTTTATTTTCAAATGACTTAGTTTGCTTTTTTAGTAAGTGTCCAGGTGTTATAAAAATCTTCAATATTTGCCATTTGTTCTTTCTCTGTAGTTACTTGATGTAATGGTTCTTTGCAGAAAAAACTAACAGCCATATCTGCTATGTACCTTAGCTTAGTTTGCTCTCTATTTGTTTTAATACCAAGAAACGAGTAATTTTTCCTCTGATTATAAATTTTTAACTGCTATATAGCTTTGTCCAAAGAATTTGTTGTTTCTTTACAACTGCATAATAGTGACCTGAATGGCCATATTCTTGCAATTCCTGTAAGGTATCTAACAATAATTTGTGCTGAGCTCATAATACCCAAGTTAAAAGCATGTTTGGCTAATTCACATAGATTACTTGCATTTAACTGTTCCGTGATTTTTTGTAAACATTAGATGACAAATTACTTGTACAATTATTTTTAAAAAATACTTACATTAAATAATGCATTGCAAAGAGGCTGTGTTTAATCCTTGCTTCCTTCCTGGAAATCTTCATGAAGTCATAATTTGTTATGCCTTGAGCTCCATTGGTGTTCTCTAGTTACTCCACACGGGTTTTTTTGTGTCTCATTTTTTTTACTTCACAAAGTCTCACCACTAATGTTGGTAGAAATGTCACCATTTCTTTTACTTTCTGAAGCTTGTTTTTAGGTGGTGGGCACACAAATTTGGTATCTTTATATGAATTTTATCTTGGAGGCTTCAAGACCTGAAAGAATTAAGCAGTTGTATCTAAATTTCAGTCTCACTTTTGAACATTTCCAGAGCATTGTTGCTCAGAATAAGGGATGTCCTTCTCCTTGGTGTTAGATTCATTTATGAGTTTTGGGTAGCTGTTATTTTTTTTTCTTCATTTTGAGACTTGGTAATTCTCCTTTGAGTGTAATAGACATGTTTTTATTGTTTATTGTTTATATGGAATTTTGCAAAATTTGTATGAAGTAGGATTTCAGAAGACTGATTTTTAAAATGTTTGTGATAGTAAATCTGCATGTAAATAATAGCAGTTCTGAAAATCCTCTAGTATGAGTAACACACTTTCTTCAATCGCAAAAAGAAATTTAATATCTGTATGGGTCCTTTTCACAAGGTACACTCCTTCAGTAATGATTGCTCCAGTGTCAGTCCCCCACAGTCACAAGTCCTGCCAGCAAATCTGCTCCAGCATGAGCCCCTCTCTCCATGTGTCCACACATTCTACCAGGAGCCTGCTCCAGTGTGGGCTTCCCATGGAGTCACAACCTCCATTGGGCATCCACCTGCTCTGGTGTGGGGTCTTCAATGAGCTGCAGGTGGAGATCTGCTCTACCATTAACCTCCATGGGCTGCAGGGGACAGCCTGTGTCACCATGGTCTTCACCAGGGGCTGCAGGGGAATCTCTGCTCCAGCACCTGGAGCACCTCCTCCCCCTCCTTCTTCACTGACCTTGGAGTCTGCAGAGTCTTCTCTCATATATTCTCGCTCCTCTCTTCCAGCTGCTGTTGTACAGCAGTTTTTTCCCCTCCTTAAATATGCTATAACAGAGTCACTACCACTGTTGCTGATAAGCTCAGCTTTGACCAGTGATGGTTCCATCTTGGACCCATCTTTGTTGGACATGAGGAAAGCTTCTAGTATTTACTCACAGAAGCCACCCCTGTAGCTCCCCCACTACCAAAACCTTGCCATGTAAACCAAATATAAACTATGTAAAAATAGATGTATAGATTGAAATGGTGATGTAATGACATGGAAACAAGGTTGTTTTTTTAAGAATCTCATTTATTGGGAAGTCTCAGAAAGGTCTATAGCTGGAAAGTCATGTTATTGGTGTTTAATGAGAATTTTAACTTTTCAGTTAAACATCAATTTGATGTATTTTTAATTTTGAGCCGAGTTCTGTGCTTGTATAAATGAATGAAATGAATGAAGTTTGGGTTCTTATAGTGGTGTGTTTGACACTAGTAAAATAAAAAAAGGAACTCTAGTATGTCATTTATTAATGAAAAGAGTTCTTCATAAACTCATTAGGCTTGTATATATGCCAGATAGATGCATATCTATTTAAATGCAAAGAATACAAAGATCATAAGCTCTACTAGATTGGACTGGAAGTTCTGACCAGTTTCTTCTCCCCAGTTGTGACTAGGATACACTATATAACACTTACTTCAGACCTGCATTGCTTTTTAATTAAATGGACTTCCAGAACTAGATGCCATTTTGTGAAGCTCTCCCTTCAGTAAGTTTCTCTCTCCTCTCTATGTTGTCCACTCTGTGAGCCCATATTAACTGCTAGTATCCATGACATTCCCTGTCAGGCAGTTCCACAGACCAAACATCCACTGCATAAAATCCAGTGCTGTTTCGGAGAAAAAAGAAAAAGTCAATCCCTGTTGTCATTCTGCAATGTAACTGTTTGGAAAGAAGCAGCAAGCAAGCTTACAAGTAAAACTTTTAAGTTAGTCATTCCATCTCATGAATGAAGTACCTGATGGTACAGGGTGATGATCTGTTCTTAAAAGCCAGCACCTCTTTCTGTTGATGATTCTTATATTGCTGCTCCTTCTCTAGCCTCCATGCTGTATATAGTACCCCTGTTTATTTAAAATGTGTATATTTCTTCTGTCCCATGTCTTTCTGTCATCCATTACATTATTTCTCACGGGGGAAAAAATTGCCTCACTGCCTTCCGAACTCAACCACTGCCTCTGACATGCTGACCTCTTGATCATTACCCAGTTTTTCTGTCCTTCAGCCTTGTTTGGTTTTGATCCACATGGAAAAGATATGGCTGTTCAGAAAGAGGCATTTCAAATGTTCCTCTTTGATTCTTGTCTCTTAAATAATCCCTTCAAGGACCTCCTATCTTATGCCATGGTTTCAAGTTCCTTAACAGCCCTAATGAAGGAATTAGTGAAAGCTGTCTGGAAGTAAAAACACACAAGAACCACATAACCATTACCCACAAGTCAGCTTTTTCAAAGCATTCTGGAGAGATCATAGTAATGCATGTTTCATGCTTTATTACAGTCCTTCATTATTTTTTCTATTACAGAAGTCAGGCTAATAGGCCTGTAGTTCCCTGGAGCTTTTCTGAGTTCAGATACGAAGGCAGTTCAGGATACATACCACAATTAAATAGTTCAGCGTTTTCATCCTTAAGCAATTTTAGAACTCTTGAGTGAATATAATCTCATTTTGCTGATTTGTTACGGTTCATTTTGTCATATTCTTTAGTGAACCTCTAAGACAAGGGCTGCTGTTTGGAAGTCCCCAGTGAAAATCAATTCAAATAAGTAATTTAGCTTTGCTGCAAATGGGTGTATCTTCTCTAAGTGTTCATTTTGTCCTGATCATCAGTTGAACCCATATACTCTTCTGGCAGGCTTCCTATTCCTGATGTGCTTGAAGAAAGATTTATTAAGTTTTTCCTCCACTGTAAGCTGCTCTTCAAACTCTTCTTTAGCCTGTTCAAATGTGTGTGTGGGGGGGTGGGTTTACAGCTAAATCCATTTGATTTTTGTATTTTCAGAGGGGTTTTTTGTTGTGTATGGTTTTTGCTTGGTTGGGGTTTTCTTTCCCATTTGGACATGATCTCAGTGTGTTGTAGCATGTTACCTTGTTCCTAATACTTTTATATACTACATAGTTTACAAATGCAGCTTTCTTTTGCTAGATGGTATATATGGACCCTGTACTTTCCAGTATAGCGTAGTATGCTCAAGTAATTTGCATTTTGCATATCTTTCTCTCAACCCGTGTCAATGCTGTAGGAGTGTTGAATAAAATGTGTTGTTGATGTTAAACAGAAGCTGCTTACCTGTAAGTTTTAAAGTTGCAATGTGTATTCAACCCAAGTCCAAGAGCCACCTCACCTTCTGCTGTGGCTTCCCTAACTGTTGTTCCATGAAGCAATCATTAATATTGTCTAAAAAATGTAGTTGCTGTGTCTAATATATGTAGGACATTTGTCCAATGTAAATAGAAATAACTAAAATCTGATTGCTATTATATTTTTTCTTAGGCTGAGACCATTTATGTACAAGTATCTGTGCCAGTGTTTTGCCTTGATTCTGTGCTTAGATGGCTGTTAGCCAGAGGATATAAATTGTTCTTTATTTCCTGGTTTCATTCTTCTTGAAGATACAGAACTTCCGCACCCCCATCTGTAACAGTGTGACACTGAACCATGCTGTCTTCTGCACCTGTTGTTTTTCTTGCATTCTTTGATTTAAAGTCTTGTTTGTGATCTTTTTGATTTTTACATGCCATTGGCCTAAGGTTCAGAACTCATAAGGTTCAGGTGAAACCTGTGTCTTATACAGGATCTTTGCATCCCAGAAGCATTCTTAGTTTCTGGAATTAATCTGAAACCTGGTTTATCAGGTTTCTGGAATGAATCTGAAATCTTGTTCTTGACGTCATTATTTCAGCCAGACATTAAAATGCTGTATTTTATTGATTTTGTCAGTCTTGCATTTTATAAGCTGTGTAAGATCTCTCAAATAACACTGCTTTACATCTGTGTTGTCATATTCTGGTGGCAGCATTACAAGGAATTTTGTTGCACCTGGGTGAGTGGACTAACATAAATGGTCATACACATAGTTTACCCCAGCTGCAGAACAGAATGTAGTTAAAACCCTCAAACTTTATTTCCATACAAACATTTTCTCCTATTTACTTCTAGGCTTAGCACCTTCATTGCAAATTAAAATTTCAGTGTTAATTCTCACTGAGAATGAAAGGAATTCTGAAATAGCAATAGTAGTAGAATTAGACTACATACATCAATACTGAACAAGTAGATCTTTGAAACAGATTTTTTTTTTTTCCCCACAATTTGATATCGACAATTGCCAGGCCCATTGTCTCCAAAAGAGTCAAAGTGGAATCTCTTTATTTTTATTACTATTCAATTATTATTGCTGATGAAAAAAATTAAATTATTTGAGATACTGAAATTGATGTTTTCCATTCTGGCAGTAAGTGTTCCTTGGTTTAGTAACATGTCACTACGTTGTGTCATGAGATTGTGTTAGTGTTGTTATTTCTGGAATAGTTTAACACGAGACAGAAGGCTTCTTTGTTGTTTTGGGGCTTCCAGAATCCTTTAGAGTCCTTCAAGTCCCAATCTAAATTTGCTGAGGTGTTTGCTATTCATATCTTTTTTTCTTTCTCAGAACAGCAGATAGTCTTTTTCTGCAGTACCAAGTTTCTGACTACAAAAGCAGATGTTGATATTTCAAACGTTGGCCTTCTAAAATTATGGGTTGTTGAATTGCACTGCAAAATTCCGAAGGTTCCACATTAGTTTTATTACCCTTTTTGACTTATTATTGATGGTTTTCTTATACTCCTTTAGAGCTACTGAGTACCAGTTTTAAAATTAGGAAGACCTTATAAAGCTTGGAATCACCTCAGTGAATGACAAAACCAGTGTTCTTAAAACTTGTTAATAGTGACTTGCAGAGCAACAGCTGATGTAATAATGGGTGTGTATAAATAAATTGCTCGTTTCCTGACAAATATTCCAATATCCCTGTCTTGCCTTCTTTGTTGTCAGATTTCCACAAGATGGTTACAGCTTTTTAATTTGACTTTAAAATTTTCTGTAAGGATCCTGCATAACAGTAATTTCTCTGTATAATCTCACACAAGTGTTTCTAGAAATTGTCTAGCCTAGTTACAATATATACTGGATTTCAAAAGTAGTGTGCAGAAAAATTTATAAACAATATCACAGTTGTTATGTGTAGTCATATGGTCCCTAAGGCAACAAGACACTATCGCATCATGCAGTCTTACGACTGTATAGAAGCCCTGCACCATTGAACAACACAGGACCTGGGTATAAGCTGTGGTCTGCAGACCTATTTACACAGTCTTCTTTGGTTACTTGAACCTGTGTGTAAGGACAGTCTGTAGATTAGATTGGGACCAGTCCTGCTCTTGACAACTACTTTCTCTTTAGTATCTCCCTTTGGTAGAAGAATGGCTATCAATAGCCTGTAAAACTTGTCCATCTATTGGGAAATGTGGTTGCTGCTTGATTAGTTCATTAGCTTTGACCTTTGGAAGAGGCTATGCACAAGGGAGCATGAGCTGACGTAGTCCTGACAGGTAGCCAACAGCCTGTGATTGATCACATCTCCTTGAAACTGAATGTGTGGTTAGTGCTTGAGGCAAACTGTTCCTGCCTCTCACTGGAATCCCAGATCATCCTGAGTTTAATTAAAAGTGGCTGAAGCCTCCTTTGAATGCCAAAGGGAGCGATATACCTCAAGAGAAATGTTAGAAATAACATCTTAGTTAATAAAGGCAGACTATATTGGTCTCTGGTGTGAATCCTATTCTCTCTTTTTTAATCTTGATGGCTATAGTCTGATGTTCCTCCTAAATAGATTTTTGTGAGACTTTTGCTAATTTTTAGATTGCAAACATATATTCTCTTTCTAGTAGGATTGTAAGGGCTAAGCAAAAACATAGGTAGTTCATGTTCTGTTACTGTCTCAATATGCTTCTATTGGAAACTTTTTTTTAAGTCTAAGGTTAAACTAATAAGAATTTGACCAAAACATTGTCATAATATTCTTTATTATAGTGTTTTCTTTCTCTGTATCTGGAACTTTTCTGTATAATTAATTCTAATAGCATTTTAATAACATGAATCCTATCAAATACTTCTGAAAATTAGATTTTAATCATCTCTTAAGTAAGATCTTTGAGATTGCAGAAGAGGTTGCTGAATGCCCATAGACTTTCATATATTTATATCTTTAAGTATAAAAAGGACTATGGTAATGCTGATAGCATATTTACCAGGAATCAGTGGAATTGATGATGAAATCATGCCTAGATACAAAAAAGAGAGAGAGCAAAGAAGACTTGACCTTAATGAAAGAGAGTTGGGTTAGGGAACCCATAAATTGAATGTCCATGGAACCTTACAGAATGAACCCATGAATGCTGAGGAAACTGGCTGATGAAATTGCAAGACCACTTGCGAATGTCTTTGAAAGTTCATGGTGATCAGGAGAAACTCCTAATGATAGACAAAATCGTGCATCGCTCCTGTCTTCCAGAGAGCAAGAAGAAGGATCTGGGGAACAGGAGGCCAGTCAACCTCCTCTCAATCCACAAGAAGGTGATAAAGAAACTAATCCTGGAAATCATTTCCAGATACATGAAGTACAGGAAGGTTATTAGGAGTAATCAACATGGATTTATGAAGGGGAAATCATGCCTAACCAGCCTGGTAGCCTTCTATGATAATGTTAAGGGTTAGGGCTGGGCTGGCCTCTAGACAAATGACAGGTGCTCTCTATTAACCCCTCTACTCTCTCAGAAGAGGAAGAGAAAAGGAATAAGGGAGAGAGACTTATGGATTAAAAAAGAAAACTAAAACAGCTTTAATGAAAATCATAACAATAAAATGAAATATATACAAAACCAATATCAAATTCAACTCCCCTGATGGAAATTACGTCACTGTCACTGATGTTATGAACAAGCACTGGGGATGTCCCAGGCTGGACTCAGCAGAAGACAGGATCTAGATTCAGGAGCTGGATTCTGGAACACAAGGATCGGGCTAAAAGGCAGAATGGACAGAGTCCTCCTTGGATGCTGGCCATCGAAGAAGAGAGCTTGACCCTCAGGGTCCATCAGCTTTATATTGAATACAATGTATATAGGATGGAATGTCTCATTGGTCAGTTTAGGGTCCTCTGTCCTGGCTGCTCCTCACCAGAGGTGTGGCCTTTTACTTTCTGTACCCCCAACACGGTACACAAGATTTAGCAGTGACCTTGGTCTGCACAGGAGCAAGTATAAGAGCGACCCTTTCTGCACACACCAATCCTTGGTTGTAACTGTAAACATTGAGCATTGTCACTGCTAGAAGCAGACACTATCTGTGTAAATATGCTGTTAACTTCAGAAAGTGCAGTTAGTTCGGAGAAACTGAGCTGAAAAGTAAAATCATTGAACAGAATTCAAACCAGGACAGATGAGATGATCAGCTTGAAGAGCAGTGGATGTTTACCTTAATTTTAGTAAGGTTTTGATGCTGTCTCCTGTGAAATCCTCACAGAGAATCTGATGAATTATGGGTTAAATAAGTGCATATTGAGAGGGATTGAAAACTGGCTGAATTGTTGTGGACTTTTATCATCTGGTCATGAGCGTCTTAAATAATGAATATTTTTGTATTATGTGTTTAGCCTGTATTTTATGAGAGACAGGAATGATGAGTGTGGTCAGAGGAGAAGAGTTCTTTTATAAAAGCCTTAGTTGTTTTAAAGCCAGAACTGCATGTATTTTGATGGTTGTTCATTGGATGAAGGCAGAGGGAACTAAATGTTATGCTTTAAATGAGGGAAATCTTTATTGCAGTTTGTTTGGTTTGCTTTAGTCTATGATAACCTTTGAGGTCGACACTGCAAAATGCTTAGTTTGATTTTAATTAGTATTTTATGCAAATCCAGTTACTATACTGAATTTCTTTATCACAGTGTTAAAAGGAAGGTTACAAAAGTTTCACAACTGGACAAATATGCTGTTGCCATTATGTCAACAAAGCAGAGCAAACATAAAATAAATGCTGTAAATACAACATGCAGGGTAGACGCTGGTGACTAGACTGAATTTTTCCTGTGTTTTTAGATAAGGAAAAGAGAAGAAGAATGAAAAATAGAGTCAAACTTGGTGCTTACCTAAACTGGTAGATGACAAAATTCCTTCTGTATTTCTTGTTTATGAACTGCTTGTTACTGATGGTTTTCTTGGTTTTGTTGAAAACATTACTTGTTTTCAATGGAAAAAGTAGCAGAAAAAGTTCCCCTTTCAAAAGCTGCAAGCCATTAAAAAAATATATCCATAGCTCTGGACAATTTTTGTTTCCTTTTTACTGGTCTTCCAGCAGAACTGGAGGGGACAAGTTCTTGAGGCTGCCAGCCTGGGGTGTTTTTTTGTGTTTACGGGAGCATCTGTCAATTGCTGTATTTGTACAGTCTGTAGTATATTGGGAATCAGACTAATTTAAAACCTTAAGTCCTACGTGTCTTTGAGAGGATATTTTTCAAAGATGACAATCAGGACTGTGGCTTTTCTAATCTGTGACATACTCTGAATACTGAACTGCAACAACCAAGCTCATGTACAAATTTGGAGTCCGGGTTGTAGCAAATAACACTGGTACTAAATGCCGGTAAGTGATAATGCTGTTCGCTCTTGGCTTTCTACAAGTGGATTGTGATAGAAAATTAAAGAAAAATGAAACATTTCATAATCACAAGATTTGCTGTGGAGCATGTGAAGATTTGTCTTGGCCTCCTCCTGGCTTTGTAGAGTCTAAGTGGAATTTTTGATGTAGGATGTTATAATCAGCTAGGAGCTGCAAGAAACAATATTCTTCATGTAGGGTTTGCAGTACCTGCTCCCCATTCTTGGACTTTATCCTCAAGATTCTTTAGTTCTTGAATAGTACAAGAACTTTATATGGGAACTGAAAATGGATATCGGTTAACCTTTGGAGTAATGTTTTTTTTTTCTTTCTTTTTAAGCTTTTTTTTCCATTTTAAGTTATGAACCATCTGATCATTCATTCATTTGCTCTGAATACATTTTGAAGAAAGCTCCCTAAAGCCTTTATAGAATGGTTTGGGTTGGAAAGGACCTCAAAGATCATCCTGTGTCCCGTCCCG
>VYZX01022647.1:60625-84694 GCA_013401335.1 Brachypteracias leptosomus
GTTCAAGACTTTTCATAACTGCACTTTAACTTGTTTTTCTTGCCTTTTATGCTAAAGGTACAGTAACACAGAACTGTCATCAACTGAATCTTCTCTGTTTAATCTTTTCCTCTGAAGGGTCAAAGGATGGGTAATGTAGTTCCAGTTTTGTGTGAATGAGAGAAACCTGAGGAACTTCTGGATTAGATAATTTCTGCTGTGAAGTGTGATGTACAGATTTTATTTTTATGAACTGAAACCAGATGCTGTCTCTGTTTAAATGGAGATTGTGGAGCAGCACTCCAACAAGAGGAGAAATCTGATACCTGAGCAGCATTACAGAAGCATCCAGTAGTGCAGGATAGTGCTTGAGGCCCCAGGAAACCCCTTCTCTTCCCATATTTGTTTTTTCACTGCAGTAGTCAGCATCCAGTAAACAGCAGAAGGATTTAGGAAAAAGGAAAGCAAAATCATAGAATCACAGAATGTTAGGGGTTGGAAGGGACCTCTGGAGATCATCAAGTCCAACAAAGAAGAAGTGTTCAGATAACACACAGGATGATGACGAAAGGTGTAACTGGCAGCAGCAAAGCAAGTGGTTGTGAAAGCAGGAATGGGAGTATATTTATCTCTGAGAGAGGGGATAAACCCCATTTTGTTAGGTAGCCAAGTTACTAATATGTTTCATTGAGATTTTTATGAATAGAAGTTGGCATTTGTGTATTTTGTTGAAAGATGTAGGATCTTTAAAAGGAGAGTGAATTTGCTATAAGGCAAACCAGTAGAGTCCATTTTACAGTAATACCGATACAGCTTTGTGTGACCAAAAAGTAATTTTTCCCTTTACTTCTCCTGAGAGACTACTCCAAGAAATGATTGATTTCTTATTTTTAATTTTAAAGAAGGTAAACCTGAATGTTCTTTCTGGAGCATTTTTTAATACTGTATTTCAACCAAAAAAAAAGAAGGAGGATAGAATCATAGAATGGTTTGGGTTGGCAGGGACCTTAAAGGTCATCTAGTTCCAAACCCCCTACCATGGGCAGGGACACCTACCACTAGGCCAGGTTGCTCAAAGCTCCGTCCAACCTTGTCTTGAACACATCCAGTGGCGAAGCATCCACAGGTTCCCTGAGCAACCTGTTCCAGTGTCTCACCACCCTCACAGTGAAGAACTTCTTCCTTTTAATCTAAATCTACCCTCTTCCAGTTTGAAGCTCTTGTCGTATCACTACAAGCCCTTGTGGAAGGTCCTTCCCCAGCTTTCTTGTAGGCTCTGTTCAGATACTGGAAGGCTGCAGTAAGGTCTCCCCAGAACCTTTCAGGCTGAACAAGCTCAGCTCTCTTAGCCTGTCTTCATAAGAGAGGTGTTCCAACCCTCTCATTATCTTCATGGCCCTCCTCTGGACCCACCCCAACAGGTCCATATCCTTCGTGTGTTGGGGGCTTTAGAGCTGGACACAGTACTCCAGGTGGGGTCTCATAAGAGTGGAGTAGAGAAGGAGAATCACCTCCTTCAACCTGCTGGCCACACTTCTTTTGACACAGCCCAGGGTATGGGCTCACTTTCTGAGTTGTATTTGCACGTTGTTTACTCATGTTGAGCTTTTCTTCAACCAGCACCGCCAAGTTTTTCTTCTCAGGACTACTCTTAATCCTTACTCTGCCCATCCTGTATTTGTGCTTGGGATTGTCCCGACCTGGGTGCAGGACCTTGCACTTGGCCTTGTTGAACTTCATGAGGTTGGCATGGGCCCACCTCTCAAGCCTTTCAAGGTCCCTCTGGATGGCATCCCTTCCTTTCAGTGTGTTGATCACACTGCATAGCTTGGTGATGTTGCCAAACTTGCCAAAGGTGCAGTCAATTCCACTGTCCATGTCACTGACAAAGGTGTTAAACAGCACCAGACCCTATACTGATCCCTGAGAAACATCACTCATCATCCACTTGGACATTAAGCCGTTGACCACAACTCTTTGAGTGCGACCATCCAGCCAATTCCTTATCCACTGAGTGATCTATCCATCAAATCCATGTCTTTCCAATTTAGAGATCAGGATGTTGTGCGAATTGTGTCAAAAGCTTTGCACAAGTCCAGGTAGATGACATCAGTTGCTCTTCCCTTATCCACCAACACTGCAACACCATTGTGAATGGCCACCAAATTTGTCAGGCATGATTTACCCATGGTGAAGCCATGTTAATTGCCACCAATCACTTCCTCATTTTCCATGTGCCTTAGCAGAGCCTTCGGGAGGATCTGCTCCATGATCTTGCCAGGCACAGAGGTGAGACTGACTGGCCTGTAGTTTCCCAGGTCTTCCTTTTTTCCCTTTTTTGAAAATGGGGGTTAAGTTTTCCATTTTCTAGTCAGTGAGGACTTCACCAGATGACCATGGCTTTTTAAATATGATGGTAAGTGGATTAGCAGCTTTGTCTGCCAGTTCTCTCAGAGCCTGCAGATGGATCTTGTTGGTCCCCATGGACTTCTACACCTTCAGATTCTTTAGATGGTCTTGAGCCAGATCATCACTTATAGTGGCAGATCTTCCATCTCCCAGCCCCTGCCTTTGCCTTCTGCAACTTGGACAGTGAGGTTAGAGCCCTTGTTGGTGAAGACTAAGGCAAAGAAATCATTGAGTACCTCAGCCTTCTCCATATCCCTCATGACCAGGTCTCCTGTTGTGAATTTGCTGTGCATCCTCCTTGTTGCCCTAAGAATCTTGAATTCCACTATTTTGTGGCCACAAGAATGGCACGTTTGTTCTGTGTATCCAGCTTTCTGCCATTTGAAACTCTTTTGCCATCAGGTGTGATCAGTGTTTTGGGAGACTTCTGTCCAACTATATCACCTTTTAAGCATCTTTTCATCTGATCCAAATTGTACCTGTTGCAATTACCTGTTCATGGTGTTCAGGATCTGAATCCTCCCAAAGATTCTTGAGATAACAGCATTTGGAGATTTTTTGGGATTTGTCTATAATACTGACTTCCAACTTCCTACTCCCACATTTGAGTTAATGAATCAGAAAAAGGTTTCCTTATGTCAGAATGACATAAGGGTGTGATCACAGGGTGTGATCAGATGGAAAACATTTCCATTGTCAAATTGTTTTTGTTGTAGCTGTATGCTGCCCATGCTGATTAGAAGAACTTGAAATTTCTTGGTTTTCTCTCTAGGAACATTACTGTTTTCTTCCTGAAGTATTGAGTACATGGGGTCTTTTAAATAAAGTACTAATCTGCTTTTTAAGAAATGCTCCTGTATGCTTTAATATATTACCCTTTTATTTTAAACTACTTACTTTCTACACAGCCCAGGCACTAATGCTGTAATATTTCTCTGCTTATAGAACACTATATGGAAGTAGAGCAATGTCAGGTCCAGGCAAGTGGAGAGTGGGAACAGACTGAGCATACCGAAGAGCTTTATGTATTGCAAGCAATGGATATGATCCTTTTTCATTGTTGATTGATTGTGGTTTGTTTTTTTTTAATTTTGGGAACTGGGTTGGATTAGGTTTTGTTTTGTTTTTTTTCGGGGGGTGTGTGGATTTTTCTTTGGTTTTGTGGGGTTTTTTTAGAGAGAGAGAGACATATCAGAACTTAGTTGAATAGGTTTAATCTCTTTTGGGATGTTTTCCAGATACTGAGACTAAATTCTTCCTTATTCAGTTGTAACCTTTTTCTTCTGCTTCACCCTTTCCTTTCCACCTTCTGAGATGTGGGTAGGATGAAATGCTGTGCTCAGTAACTTAGTAATTCTGTGCTTATTGTAAACATTGAATGAAACAGTTTTAACAGAACAATGGAATTTCTTTTTCATTTAGTTATGTAACTGATGAGAGGATCTAGCCCCTGTACATTGTGCTCATTGACTCACTGGACATGTATGAGAGGGGAAAATATAAAATATTTTTTAATTGTCAAAATCAGATAGAAGTAAAAAAATTACTTTTTTTTTTTTTCAAAGACAGGTCTTTTGCTGAATAAATATTTATCATAGCTGTTTATAATGTCATGTCAAATGAAACTAATATTTATTTTACCTGGATGAAAGCCACATCTAGCCTGCATTAATCTTAACGAAGTCTTAAGATTTCAAAAATCCCAAGTTCAATATAGCAAAGTTTTCTGAGTACTGTGAATGTCATTTTTGCATTTTAAGTCCAGCTTTCTTGGATAAAGCAGTGAAAATGTCTCTCAGATCACTTTTCATTTATTAGAAGATCTTATATTCCTGGTTTTATTTGCATGAAATTTAAGTGATCAAGTGCCAATCTCTCATCCTGAGTGGTGGAAAGACCTTGTGAAAATCCCCAGAAGATTATTGTAGGGGGAACTTGATAATATTTTTATTTTTTTAATAATAATTCTCCTTTTCCAGTGGGAGTGAATGATGTCATCCTGTCTCCTCCCACTGTGTAAACTAAGCTTGTGTCAAAGTGTTGCTGCCTCTTGTCACAGAGAGAACCGTTCACTTAGATGCAGCTGCGGTACTTTTGTGTGATACCTGTCAGAATCATTCCCTGTGCGAGGTTGGGTTTGTGACCATGATGTCAAGATTGGTCTTTCTCCTTTTCTGTGGATATATTGCACTAAACCTGGGAAATGCTCAGAAATTGCCAAGAGGCAAGTAGCTATGACAACTTTCTGGGTTTTTGTTTGTTTTTCTGTTGTGGGGCTTTTTGTTTTTCAGTGCTTGTGTTTTGCCATGGAAATTTGCTTTCAGCATGTTAGAAATGATTAAAGATAATGGAAAAGATGAAAGCAGATCAGTCAACAGGGTGAGGTCCAGGTACAAGAGAGTAACTTTAAAGCTGTTGAATAAAACAAGCTCAGATGTTTTCATGGTATCTTGTGACTCTAGTGAGAAGTACCATGAAACAAAGTTAACTGTATTCAATGATTTAGACAGCATTGTACAGGTTTGTGGTTTAAGATCTTAAAGAATGTGTAACTTAGAAGCACCCTGTGCTGTTGGTGGAAGATTTCATTTCTGTATTGAAAGAACTTTTGTGCTTTCCCTTTATACCCATACTTAACAATTCGATAGTAATTGGCTTTTGAAGATCAGGTTGTATGCATTTTTAGGGAGAGAAATAGAGTTTATTAAAATTCCCACAAGAAGGAAAAAACCCCTCCAAACCTGTCTGAATATTTGTTTAACTATTCCTTTCTCCTGGAGTCTGGAAGTACGATAGATTTGCAAAGCTGGCAGGGATCTTTTATTTTTCTTGCTAATGTGACCCATGTAACATTGACGTTTTACTAGTATTTTATTACTGCAGGAAGAACAGCCATAGCATAAAATAAAAAGACTATTTCTATATCTAGTTTGTAAAGGACTCCTTGGCATTAAAATAGCACTTTCAGAACTGTTTCTGTACTGCACGTATTGCTCTCACTTTGTAAAAGTGCTTGCCTGAGTCCTCTATGCTTTGTAATGCATTTTACATCTGCAGTCTCCTGCAACCAGGAATATTTAGAAAGGGAGCTGTGATTTAGTTCCTTATGAGAATGTTTATTAAGAAATCAGCACTTTGAGAGCTTCCCAGGAGGTTTTGTTTCATAGATGGGGGAAAAACATTTTGGGAAGAAGAGGTGATTTTTTTGTCCCTCACCCCTCTCCAAGAGATTTTTTTTTTAAAGTTGGGGGTTTTTTTCTCCCCTCTGGTGATGTTCTTTTGGAAGTGACTTTCTTTTAAGCTCATATTCTAAAGTCAATGTGGAGTTTTCTGCATACTGCTAATAGTGGGGCAATGCATAGTCTGTGAGATATGCAGTTGTTCAAGTCAAGCAGACTTTGAGACAGTTCTAGAAAAAAAGCAGTCTATAAGTAAACTATTGTAGTAGTTTTCATAGCGGAGAAATATGCTGAACAGAGAGAAACCCTGTATGTATTGCTTACTTTGAGGGAAGGAACTTTTCTAGTGCTTGTCTTTTTAAATTGTTTCGCTGGACTTTCTGCTCACTTACATGGAATAGTATCTTAAGTTTAGGTTAACTGTGAAATTCAGACAAAGCTACTGATCCATTGCAGTCAGTGGCAGATTTAGTCTGGGATGCATTTTTGTCCTGTCCTGGAATAACATTGCAGAAGTGAAGTTCTGTTTGCCAAATGCATAAAGCTGCAGATGGAAACTTCACTTCTTTTCAATGAATAGCTTTTTTAAAGATTCTCCCATTGCAGTGTTGAAACATCCATCTAATTATTTTATTTGCAGCTGTGTCTTAGGTTATTATTTACATAGGACTGTATTGAAAAAGCAAGTGTATTAGTACCTAGCTGTTATCTGGAAATGTTCAAACAATTGTCTTTTTCTGCATCACTCTTATTTGATAGGGAGTACAGAATTTTTTCATAAGCAAAGAGTGTGTTTGGATCCTAAAGTATTTTTCAAATGAGGATATGTAGTGGTAGTGTTCTGTAAAGAGGGATATTCTGCCTTTCTAAGCAATCTTAAAGGCCAGAGAATTCCTGAACTCTTCAAGTCACTATGTAACTTGAGGCTCCAGAGTCAATTCTGCTCTATGAGGAACAGTGAAATCAATTTCAATCAAGGAAAGACAATCTAGCCAAATTCACTTTCTGGTGGTGCAAGTACTCCTGTGAAGAGGTTATCAGTGCTAATCTTGGAATCAGAGCACTTTGGAATTCTAGTGCTCTCCAGGAGGTGAAACACACTGATACCTAGCCTCATGGACTGGGATTTCCTTTCAGTGGTACAAGGTGGAAAGAACATCTTGCCTCCTGCAGCTGCAAAGGAACAGAGTCAACACACCCTTTGGATGTCAGTGACTTCCAGAGCTACTTGAAAGATTGTGTGCAAATAGGCTCTTCAGGAGGCTGCAACACACATGTCTCCATTTTACCATATACTTTTATACTTTCACCTTTACAAATGCGTGTTGGACTAGAATGACAAAGAAAATGTTATTGTAGTTCTCAAAATAGTGTTCTTTATTAACAAATTATTTCTTTAATTATTTTGACTTTGAAAATTAAGGCATGTTGGAGGACTAATTTGCAAACATTACTTATATGACTGAAGGAGTCAAAATCAGGGAAATATCATTTAAAATTTCCAGTGGAAATTTCATGTTGCTTCAATGTATCCTTCATTACATTAGCTTTGCCTGTATAGAAAATATGTCTTTACTTATATTTGGTCCTAGTGTAGTGCCCTAAGCACATGTCAGCCACCTTTCTCTTGCAGTTCTTTGTCACATTTGCTGAGGAAATGACAAATAATGAGGCAGTTATAAGCCATGTCATAATTCAGACTCTTTCTACGCTAAGATTTACAGACATAAGTAAAGGCAATGTAATAAAAAAAGGAAGGTTGGTGGGTATTGTGTTTTACTGTGCCTTTTTTAGAATTGCGGTTGCGTTTCGTGAGTTTCTGTTTGAGGGATCAGCTGCTAAGAAAACTCTGTAGTCAGTGCCTATGTAGACTATGTGAGGGGTCACAAAACACCAAGGCGTGAGATGATGGTACAATTAGGCATGGTCTTTTATCAGATATTTGAACCACTGACTCTTCAACTATGTACAGCTTCTAAAACTTTCTTTCTCATTAGAAAGAGAGACCTGGACATTTTTGACTTACTTTTGTCTCTTCCCTTACATCACTATGCCATTGCATCCAACATATAATTCTTCAACACTGTTGTGCATGAAATATTTTAATGATGGGTGGAAACAGTTGCAATGCATAGTTGTCAGAGTTATAACTTGCCATACTCTCTAATTTTTATGGTTCTGTGTATCAGAAACGTTCCATCATTGAAGAATGCAGCATTGTCTCTCTAGACAGGAATGACTACAGACAAAAAGTCTTGTCTTTATAGAAGGAGTTGGTAAGCAGAGGATCCTGAATCTGAGAGGGAGATATAAAAACAAAGCCGCAGAACCAAGAATAAACAAGTTACAGGACATAATCCCCAAGATTGTACTGCCTTATAAACCATGTTTCACTGACATCTTTCCAGTTGGACCTGATACAAATGTTGTTGAAGGCAACAGTTGTGGAACAAGTTTTCAGTGTTTGGTAAAACAGCATATCATGTTTCTGATTTTGCCAGATGACTTTCCAGTTACAACACAGATGTGCATAGAAATGCATTTTTTCACTATAAACTCTGTTTCTGATAGCTTTTGTCTATCTTTGTGTTCTGTTTTTCTTTGGTAGAGCTGAAAAGAATTTGGGGTTGATCCTTTCTCATAAAATTACAGTTTTATGAAGTTTATAAAAAGAAGAGTTTGAATGTTTTTCTGGTTTGTTTTTGGTTTGCTTCCCCCCTGCCATGTTTCTGACCTCTGTGGTTTTCCTATTATTTGAATTAGTCATCAGGTAGATTGGAATTCAGGCCCATCCTTGTTCTTCTTTCCAGGATTCAGGTCTGTCCTGTTCTGCTTTCCAGGAAGGGCTCACAAAACCTTAATTCACCTTTCTCCTTGTTGCTGCCTTCTTAGGGAAAGAGTACAGACTTGACATTCCTTATGGGACCATGTGAAAGAGACTGATTTACAGACTCATGTAGGGAAAACTAGATCCAAAACTTTGCTGTTTCTACAGTTGTCAGCTGTAGAGATAACAGGGAAAAACTAATAGTTTCACTCTAAGTTTGGGTTTTTGTTTGTTTGTTTCAGAAGTATACAGGAATGTTAGAAACTATTGTACATAACCATGAGCTAAGATTTGTATTTATGGTAATTATAACTGACATTTCTTTGAGAGTGAATACTGTATTTACAGTATACTTCCAAACTTACCATTGAAATTTGCAAAAGGAATAGGCTAATTTTATTCATAGCTAGATTTGCTGGCTATGCTGTGTTATGTAATACTTCTTAACCAGAGGTTAAAGTCAGCATGTGTTTTCATTTACCGGTGTCAAGCAGTTAAAACAATGTTGAGTTATTTCAATATATCACAGTCACTATACTGCAACAGCCAAACATTAATCTTTAAATTTTTGTGTCACTCTCTCCCGTCACACAGCACCCCTTTGGTACCTGTAGAACAACAGAGCAGAAATTGCAAGACAGGGGAATGACTCTTGAAAGTTATTTTTTTTAACATATAATGAAGCTGGCATACCAAAATATCACAAAAAAAGTGAAATGACATGTGGTTTATATGTTACTTTTTCTATGGTTTACAAAACATCTTTCTGGGAACTATTTTTCAAAATACACAATGCTTTAACCTTTAAAAAACTTATTCTAATGAAAGAGGGCCAGTTTGGACTAAACTATAGAACTTTGGGGTTTTAGTATCTGGAAAGAGAAGTGCAAAATTAATTTGATTTGTGTGAAATAGTTCTCTTATGTGAGAACTTATAATTCTCTTATAATTGAGTGGCTAGGGTTTTCAGTCTGTAGATATGCCATGCAAATTTGGCTTTTTCTTTGCTGACAATGAAAACAACCCCTAAGAATGTTGCCATTATAGCAGCTCATTTAATCAAAGTTATCTTATGCAGACAGTTGTGTCCTAGGATTGCACAAAAACATATCAAAACTTGGTATTGAGCATCAGGCTGCTGAGTTCAAAGATAATCTGTAATACCAGAATTCCATTTCTATACTGGCACGGGCCAGCATGTGACAGTGTGATGACACATACGGGTGGATTCTGCCAGGGTTAAATTCCATAGCATATGAATGTCTCTAAATGATCTCACTGCTGGGTAATCTGTATAACCTTCCACCTCTTCATTCTAATTTTAATACTCCCAAGTATCTCTTTTTGAATATTATTTTTCAGTCCTTCTTCATACAATCTTTCGTATCTAGCCATTCCAGCAGGACAAGCTACACAACTCACCAAAAAGGAGAAGTATAGACTAAATTCTGCTGCTTTTTGGCCAGATCTACTGTATATGATAATATAGATTGTGTATCTATTGACCAGTGGTACTGTAAATGGTCAATGGGTCTGAGGCTTCTTTGGAGTATTTGGACTTACCAGGTGTGTGCTACACATTGCGTGTACAAACAGAAAGGGGGGGAAACTTGCTAGCAGTGACCTGCCATAGTCAGAACTGTTCATACAGCTTCTAGTGGATTTCTTTTCCTTGGGGAAATTCAAGTGCAGACTTGAAATCATTGATAAGCAGGATAAATTTGTTGCTGTGGAGTGTTCTGGACTATTGCCTGTTGCAGGAGATGATCAAAGATTTACTGGCACGGATTGTGCTGCAATGTCACATTAAATCATGCTGCTAAAGACAGGTAGGTATCAGTGTTCTGGAAAGGAGGTGGCCTAAAATAGGTGCCATTAGCAAAACAGACAATCTCTAGTTTGCTCCCAAGTGGAAGAGGGCAGCCAGAAGCAGGCCAGATGCCACCCATGCTTGTCTAACAGACCTTAATTCATATGCCCTTAGATAGAAATTGAGTTTTCTACGATACAGGCTAACGTGTGTACAAATTTGCTGTATGAAATGTCTATTTGTCTTATTTTTCTGTGAAGATAGTGTTCATGAAAATGACTATTGGCAGCATCATGAACAAAACCTTTGTGTGGGTAAGGCTTGGACTAACTTTCCCAGCACAGCTATCCCTCAAAACATACCAATCATATGCCATTATACTTTGGCTAAATCAACTCTAAGCCTCCCCATTTGAGCAAACCAATGTATGCCATATCAAGGTGAGGAAATAGGTCAAGTTTTTAACCACCAAGTGAAATTCTACTGCTGATGAAGTTGTGAATGTAATTATGGTCACCAGAATTAAATGCTTAATGAAATTAATTATTGCTTAACGAAAGTGATGCCATCAGAACATGCAGATACCCAGGCAAGGTTATGTAAGGATGGTCGCATTAAGAATATCAGCCCAGAATCTTCACTGCTTCAGAGTTGCTGATTAAAATGCTGGTAGAGGGTTGAGGCACTAACCACTGGAGATAATCTAAAGGCAGGAAGGTAGGGAATACCTTCCCAGTCTGGAGGGGAGCATTTACTGCATAGGTTCAGAAGTTGGTAAACAAAATCTAACCTCTGTTTTCTAAAATAATTTAGAGTTGGTGCTAAGATCTATCACTCTGTAATGATTTAAAATTATTTAGAGTGTTTTCTAGAAGGAAAATAAATGAGGCAATTGAATCCACAATTTTTTCTTAGGGTAATTGTAGCCATGTTTTTTATGCGAATCCTGTTTACCTTGAACAAATGTGTCAAGGCAGCAGGGCTCGATGTGAATAAATCCGCCTCAATAAAACCCAACATAATGAAGCACCTAAACCTCTGTTTGTGATTTTTTTAATTTTTTTTAATTTTTTTATGTATGTGCAGTTTGCTAATACTGTGTTACTGTTCCCATTTAATAAGGGATTGTAATTGAGTGGTATCATTCAAGCTGGAAAGTCAACGGCAAAATGGATTCTCAAAGTGTGAGAGAATTTCTTCTGTAGGGTTATTCCTGCAATTTTTATAGTTCTAAGTTTTTGCACAATTCTTGAAATCTACTCAGGAAAAGCACAATTCAGTAAAGCAGTAAGAGATTGTAATATTCTTTTCTATCACCAACAGTTGTGGCATTAGTTTATGAATCTATAAATGGCCACACAGTGCTTGATATGAGTTTACATAATTAATACTTTTGGAATCTGGCCAATTTTAAAGGATTGGCAGTGTATGTGAGATAACATTATTTTGAACTTGCAGAGGGAAAAAAAATTCTCCTGTCATCAGCTGCCTGCCTCTGTTTTATATTAATTATTCACTTCAATTTTTCTTTCTATGATGTAAAAGTCTGGAATAATTTTATAATACATAAAATTGTGGTTGGTTCAGAAATACAAATATGTCAAATTTAAATGCCCCAGAGGATTGTTTTCTGACTTCGAAGTGAAAACATTTTCTGGCAGTTTTGATTCCCTCATTACCATGGTTCAAGCCTATACATGAACAAAAAAAATGCAAGACTTCAGACCTTGTCACCTATCATTTTTCTTTTTAAATCTCAGTGTGTCTATACAACATGCACAAGCATATACTGAAAATAAAGGAATGGGTGCAACCAAAATTGGTAAGAAACTGAGCGTTGGGATACAAACAATAGGAAGAAAACTGTATTGTCTGACCAGGAAATTTTGGCAGAGTTCCATTATCTCTGGCTCACACTAACACTAAAGTGGTTGGACTAAATGACAAGGCACAGTTTTTATTTATAGCACAATATATGCTGAAGAGTGGCTTGTTACATGATTAGGGAAATGGCTGCAGTTCAGTTGGAGAACTGTGAATTCTCTTAGCTTGATGAAGAGCTGTCTCAGGTAAATGTGAGGTGATTGCATGTTCAGCTGGAATCAATACATCTCCTTCCTTTGTCATAAAGCTTATTAACAGCCACTTATTGTTGTGAATATGACTATGAAATTGCTCCACATTGGTCGCCCGTTACTTGCTTCCTTACTAATGAGAACCAGCTTTTAGCTATCCTATGGCAAGCATTAATACTACATCTTTTCAGCATTTCTTCCTGCTTTTTTGTTTTAATCGAGAAAGGCAAAAACTGGCAATTCTAATAAAAACATCTCTCTACTCTTGCTGATTATTCAGTGTTCCTTTGTAGGTGATAAATCTCCTGTGGCTCTGTTGGTGATGGTGTAGTAGTTAATTTATGTTGTCTGTTTATCAAGTCTTTGAATAAATATTGTAAATAAGATTTTTTTAAAGTATTGAAACACTAATGATGCAAACTTTTTGAGCTAAAGAACTTGTGTTGAATTTTGGACAGATTTTGTGATTTTTGCTCCAATAGAAGATTTATACTTAGACTAAATTTGCACACAAGTAAGCAGGTTGTGAGGATGATTTCACACAGACTCTCTAGCACACAGAGGCATGCATGTGCACACGCAAAGTCCTTGTGGGATTTATTTCATTTTTGGTAAATGCTTTACGTCAAGAATTATTTGTTTTAATCTTCAAAGCTGTTATCAATCCCTTTGTACTCTCCCAGTTTTAGTAACGTGTTTTAGTAAATAGCAGTTGATAAAAGCAGTAGTATATTGTCAATATGCAGTCATGGATTCTTAGAAAAGAAAGTTTATCTAGAATGTAAAGATGTTTATTGTGTTCCCTTTCCATTTGGAATTACAGAATTTAGCAATGGACATCATGTGCTATTAGTATATGTATTTGAAGGGAATGTAAGGTTGTTGATAGTATTAAGGCTGAAGAAAATTTACAGATGCTCCATTACACAAAGGAAATAGATACTATTATATATGTCCTATCTCAGTGTAGAAAACTCAGGCATTGTGAATACTTTTTTCTATGACCTAGATTTTCTAGATTATTTTTTTTCCATTAATTTGCTTTTGAGTATTAAAAAGTTTGTCATTTGTCAAACAAAACTGGCCCAGGAAAGACCATCTCATTTTAAAACTCTGTGAAGTTGTGAAACAATATTTATGTACTTAATACACTCTTAAATCAGAGAACATTCCTTGGGAATTAATGTAATCTACTGTACAATGGGTTACAAGATCAGTGATGAGAGAGACATAACTTTCTACATACCATAAATTCTCCACAAACAATTGGATACATGCCTGAATGAAGTACAAGTGAAAAAGCCCAGTCAGTCATACACACATTGTCTAGCTGATGGATCTGTGCATGGGTGTACAAGCCCCAATCCTGCCCCAAAATTAGCCTAAGCCTTCCTTTGTGAGACTGATATTTACTTTTTTCTTTTTCTTTCAATAAAACACTGGATGGGGAATTTAAAAAAAAAAAAAAAAAACAAATATGGACATAGAGAGAAGGGTTAGAAATAGAGATTATTCCCCACCACTTCCGTCTCTGTAGATAAAAGGCAATGTGTTGAAAATGGAGCAGGTGATGTAATGGATATAGAATCTGGAAATATAGTCAGAGATTGTAGAATCTCTGTTTTCTGCCATATCCTGGGTAAAAAGGGAAATAGGTGGGAGAAACACTTTGTAATCAGCAAAAGTATTATTTGTGACCTATTTTGGTACTTCCTTAATCATACACTTGCTTTTATTTCACAAATTGTATACTTACTATAAATATATTGGTTTTCCATTTTTTTCTCTAATCAGATTTAGAACAATTTACTTCATATTTTAGTTTTCTTAAGACAAGTTAACAATGCCTCTACTTCATGGGGTGTTCATAGTGCTGAAAAAAAGAGTTTCTGCCAAATTTTGGAATTCATTATTACTTTCTAAAATCATCAAGCACATATTAGTGGACTCTATTTTCACACTTTTTAGTTAAAGACTTACTAGAAGTTTGTTGCTTCTTTCTTCAGACATTTGCTTAAACTGTAGAAGCTTTCCTGTGATGCCTGTAAACTCAAAATGTGTAATAATATAGAGTAAGTTAAAAAGGGTCACTATGATTTTTCTTAATCTCTTACATTTTTTTTATAAACCAGGTTATCAGTCTTGAGATCCATCTTATCTATTAGTGCAAGATGTGATGTGTTTTCCAGTTGGAAAAGCTATACGCAGTTGGAATTAAGGATGCAGCTGTATCCAGCTAGTGTCATAGACATCTGTGAGAATGTTCCATTTGAAGATGAAGAACACAAGTGAAACCACTTTATTTTGAATGCTTTGTTGGAAACACTGAGCAATTTTAAAAATTTTTTTATTTGTTCATGTCTATGGCTTTTTTAACTAAAAGGGAACAATTGGTTAAAAGCTTTGCTGATACACTTGAATGCATTGACAAAACCAAATTGCAATTCAAAGCAATAATATAATTTCATATTTGATTAATGGTTTTGTTAACTGATGAGGTTTGTTTATTCTTTCTGAGTTTAGCATCTGATATACAGCAACATCTGAGGATTCTTATGTATGCTTCAGATATTTAATTGCTTTATCAGCTGTCTGCCTCTGAAAAGTGGAGAACTTATTCCAAAGACAAAACACAGAATATTGCAAGCACCATTGCCAAGTGCACATCCAAAGCTATTAATCCTTGAAGTATTGGAAGTCCTATGTGTCTTGGATATTAGAAGAAGATTTTGAGCAGAGAACTCAGATACTTTGTCTGATCATATGATGGTTGCAATGGTGGAAGTGAAAAGCTATCGTGACTTCAGGGGAGGGATGGTCCCATTCCATTTTAATCTTTTGATGCATGTTATTTTAAAGAGGCCTGTTTCAACTATACATAGCATAATGTGGGATATATAAATAGAAATAAAATCCCATTAGGCAATAGTAACGTACTAAGTACATTCTTACAAGCCCATACGCATTTAAGAACTATTAAATGTCTTGTGCTGTCATGGGTGTGGTCCCTACACATGCAATCTCAATGTCTTTATCAGTTTTCCAGCTATCTTTCTTGCTACGGTTTACATCACTTCTGCTCTTCAAAGACATGGAGCAGAATTTATTCATACTGCTTTCCCTGAAGGGTTTGTTTATTGTATACATTTGGATACTGTCTTCATATTTACCTGTGCACTTTTCTTCTTAGCTGGATGAGTGCTATTTATTCAGGCATTTTTTCCTGGGTAACATACTCTGTGCCTCTAATCATTGACTTTGCTTTTTCTTTTCCATGATTTTATCAAGTTAGTCTACTTTATAGTGCTCTATACACTGGCTTATTAGTGAGAAGGAGTCTTTTTAGAAGTGAGGACTGGTGCATAAAAGAACTGGGTGCTAACTCTTCAGATTTACAATTGAGAAGGCAACAACCTTGAAACATATCTAGATACGTAAGGCACATGGAGGACAGACAGATAATCCTAGGTAGTCAGCATGGATTTACTAGGGGCAGGTCCTGCCTGACCAACCTAGTAGCCTTCTACAATGAAGTGACGGAATCAGTCGACAAGGGAAGACCTATGGATGTCATGTATCTGGACTTCTGCAAGGCCTTTGACATGGTCCCCCACAACATCCTTCTCTCTAAGCTGGAGAATTACGAGTTTGATGGGTGGACTGTTCAGTGGATAAAGAACTGGTTGGGTGGTTACATCCAGAGAGTGATGGTCAGCAGCTCAATGTCCAGATGGAGGAAGGTGACGAGTGGTGTCCCTCAGGGGTCTGTAGTGGGACCAGTGTTATTTAATATATTCATAAATGATATTGACCTTGGCACTGAGTGCACCCTCAGCAAGTTTGTGGATGACACCAAGCCAGGGGGGTGCAGTTGATATGCCAGAGGGACAGGATGACAGCCAGAGGGACCTGGATAGACTGGAGAGATGGGCCCAGATGAACCTTATGAGGTTCAACAAGGCCAAGTGCAGGGTCCTGCACCTGGGCCACGGCAAACAGCGGTATCAGTATCGACTGGGAGAGGATATACTGGAGAGCAGTCCTGTGGAAAGGGACTTGGGGGTGCTGGTGGATGAAAAACTGGATATGAGCCACNGTTGGTGATTCTGAGACTCATAGATTAGTTTGCAACTTAAGAGTTGGAAGTACATGATAGTTTCAAATTTACTCTGTTAGTATAGCTTGCAAACCCTGCTGGCTGTCTAAATGCTACTATCTTTAAGCAGCTTTGTTCTTCAAAAATAACTATGTGATGAATCAGAAAAGGAGGTAAATAAAAATTAGCTATGAATACATCTTAGCCAATGTTACAGAATACTGAGCTAAAGACTTGCTCTTTCAATTGCCTGGAGTATGGCAAGTAAGATAATACTCATCACAGAAGGAGGATTTTAGTATATGACTATGTATTTTGTTCTACAACAAATCAACCCAAAAGGTATGTACTGAAAAAAATGAAATTATGTATTGTGATGTAATACATAGTAATCACATGTAAGGTGTAGACTTAAAAATGGCTGCTACAATGTGAGAACCTCACTGCAATCTGGGTACACATCAATTCATATAGCAGATTTTCTGTGCAGTTGGTAATGAATGATACCATCAGATTGTAAAGTACAGCATCTTCACTCCTCTGTTAGAAGCAAATGCAGATGTAGTTCCAGATATCATTTTTCATTATACTTTTGATTTCTGACTATTAAAAAATGCTTTGATATTTTGTCAATATTTAGCCCATATCCAGGGCTAAACTATGGCAATTGCTCTATCATGTGATGACCCCTCCCCAGCCAAGAAGGGGGATTGGGAAAAGGAAAGGAGACTCACGGGTTGAAATGAAAACAGATTTAATGAAACGGCAAAACTAATACCAATGCCAGTACAAAGTAAACAAAGTTACACTCAGCTCATCAAATGCACAGTGGCCACAACAAACAGGAAGGCATTCAACAAACAGGAAGGAACTCCTCAGGATCAGGATGAGGACAAGAAAGAGCAGGAGCTCAAGCAGAAGCCCCCTCCTAATAAAACTTCCCTCTCAATACTGAGGATGATGTTTATGGTCTGGGATACACCTGTGAGCTGGTCAGGTCAGCTGCCCTGGCTGGCTCCAAACTGCTGATGGCCTGCAGACCATAGCTGGCCTATGATACTGTCCCAGTGAAACCAGGACCTATCTGTAGATGGGAAATAATTTAAGGGAGTGGTGACGCTAAACACTGCCTGACATTGAATAAGGAATGGCAGTGATAATGCTAAGCACTGCCTGTCAATGAACATGTTCTTAAGAAACTTGCTGCATTAAGATCCACAGTCTTTAATACTGATTATATCAATCTAACTGTAATTTGTGGACAGAGCCAGACCAACAGCATTCTTCATCTGCTTAAGTTCTTAGTATCTTCTTATGCTTTCACTATTGAGGAGCTGTTGTTAAAGAAAGTCCATGTTTTTATTCAGCTGATCAGCTCTAGAATATGACTACCTTATATGTGGCTTTGTCCAAAGACCAGATTTCTCTTTTGGTGTTTGTATAAGCTGGTGCTCTTTGAAGGCTTAAAAGAAAGTTAGACCAAGAAAATTTGAGAGACTTTTCTTGCTCCCCACAGTCTTCTACACTCCTTTATTGAATATATTTGTGTAGAATCTGTCAGGTTCTTTGGCTAAGGTACAGTTCTCTTTGTAGCCCAGCCTGGGTGGAGTTGCCTTGGACCTATTTCTTTGGACAGGAGAAGGAGCCAGGATTGGAAAGACCAGGTCTTCTGGGCAAGATGTAGTCACTGTCTCATCAGCTCTGTCCAGGTGGAGTTGCATCAGCCCAGAAAAAAAACACGTCAGGCCAGACTGGAAAAAAACAACAAACAACTATCTCTGAGAGTAAAGCCAGGGGAACGCTGCCTTGGAGATCATAATTGCATCAGAACTAAATCAAGCTTTATGTAGTGCAAATAAGTGATCCATAATATAAATTAAAATAAGAGTTTGGGGTTATTTTATTAACAAGAAGTTTTTTCATGGACAAATGATATCCTTTCAAGTTTTGTGGTTTGTATGCTGGTGATTTGAAAAGCGGGATCTATCAAAAATGGTTCAACTTGAAAAAGTTTCAGGGAGTGTCCTGGTTTTGGCTAGTAGAGAGTTAATTTTCTTCCTGGCAGCTGGTACAGTGCTGGGTTTCAGATTCAATGAGAGAATAATGTTGATAACACACAGATTTTAGTTGTTGCTAAGTAGTGCTTATCCTAAGTCAGAATTTTTTACTTTCCCATGCTCTGCCAGCAAGCAGGTGCACAAGAAGCCAGGAGGGAGCGTGGTCAGGACAGCTGACCCAAGCTAGCCAAAGGGATATTCCATACCACCGGACATCATGTTCAATATATAGCTGGGAGAGTTGGCCAGGAGGGGCTGATCACTGCTTGGGGACTGTCTGGGCATTAGTCAGTAGGTGGTGAACAATTGCTTTGTGTATCCCTTTTTTTTCTTGGGTTTTATTTCTCTCTCTTTTTGTTATCTTCCTTTTCATCATCATCATTATTAGTATATTTCAGCTATTAAGCTGTTCTTATTTCAGCCCTACTTTTTTTCTCCAGTTCTCCTCCACATCCCACTGGGGGTGGGGGTGGGGATGTGGGGGCAGGGAATGAGCAAGTGGCTGTGTGGTGATTAGTTGCCAGCTGGGGTTAGACTACAACAGGTGATATTATGCATTGACAATGACGGATGGGCTTTGTTCTGTCCTTGTCCTTCAAAAATGTCAAATTGTTCAATGTTGAATTTTGTTTAAATTTAATTTTTAGCACATGTATTTGACCTTTAGAATCTGTTAAGTTTACTCACTGGGCAAAGAAAGGAATGAAATATTCTAAGATTTAAAAGAAAAATTAAACAGTATCTTATGCCAGGAGCCAGGCACAGGTTGTTTGAACCTGTCCAAAGAATGTTTCACAAGTTTAACCCTGTTCCCTTTTCCATCAAAGTGGCAGACTTGGCTATTCTCAAACATGTTTTCTTACTTGTTTTCAATTTTGTTTGCCGTTTTAACAAATAATAGTAAATGAGCTGCAGAATGAAATCTGGAAATAGTGGTTGGACCAGTGAAGTGGGATCTGAGTTTAAATCCAGGCTTTTTTCAGTTTTGTCCCTAAAATAAGGATAGTTACTGTACTTAGTTCAATTAAAAATAATTTTAAATCAACATGTGTAAGAAGCCTTGTGAGACAGATAGTAAAAAGGATGGAAGTGGAACTTAAAAGAAGTGCTTGAATTATCTGAAAACAGGTGAGAGAGATGCCAGCATATGAGTAATAAATTCCTTTTTGCATATTGCTTTATGTAGATATGTAGAAGCTGGATTACTGATAACTACATCTTTACCTCTGCATTGTCCTTACTGGTCCTAAAATAATAGCAAGCTACATCTTATTAACTTAGTTCTGAACTGTAGTGATCACTAGAGAGAAAATGTCAAAGGAATTTTTAAGAACTGTATAGTTTTGTAAAATAAATCTCTATTTAGTTTATATCTGTTAAAAACAGAAAGCATAGTTCAGATTAGCATTAGTAAAACTAAATATGCATTGCAGCTGAAGGAAGAGGTCTCAGTAATCCTGAAAGACTGCTGTGAGAAAAGGCACTGGAAGGGGTGGGGCTGATGCTGGGCCCTCATGGTAAATCTCTTCCTATGGAGGTCTTAGTGAGTTACTGCCTTCAGCTGCTATTGAGGGTTTTTCCTACTGTTAGTTTCAGACATTTGTATTTCGTTTGGGGTGAATTTCTGTTATAAATGATATTTCCAAAAATACCCCATGATGTGAAAGAACTACAGAGGAGAATTATAGTTTATGCTATTTTATTTGCTGTGTGCAGTTTGTTAAGAATGTTGATATGCCCTGAGAAAGTTGCTATCTTTCAAATAAAAGCATTTTAAAGGCATAGTCAAGAAGGAATTTATTTTAAAATCTCTTGAAAGTGTCTTTATTCTGAGTTGGGCAAGTAATGAAGTTGGAATTCCAATGAATTATTCTTGTAGCACAGGACAACTGATGTCAGAATGTCCACCTGACAACTACAGGTTGTTAAATAACAAGTAAATGATTGTGTTGTCGTTATACTGGCTGAAAAGATTTCTTTCAGTGTCAAGAGAAGATAGCAAATAAAGTATGGAGGGTTACATGAAAATAAGATTTTTGTTGTTGCTTTTGGCCTTGAAGTTAGCTTGCTCCATCTTGTTCTAGTTTATCTCCCAGAAAGACTTAACTGAAAATCTCTATTTCCTGTTGGCTGACATGAGGTGGCTTCCTCTTTAACACATAGATCTTCCTCAGAGTCATCCAGCTCTCTTAACAGACATCAAAAGTTAGATGGAATTTAGGTTGTCAGGATATTTCTTTGGNGGGAGAGTTGGCCAGGAGGGGCTGATCACTGCTTGGGGACTGTCTGGGCATTAGTCAGTAGGTGGTGCACAATTGCTTTGTGTATCACTTTTTTTTCTTGGGTTTTATTTATCTCTCTTTTTGTTATCTTCGTTTTCATCATAATCATTGGACATCATGTTCAATATATAGCTGGGAGAGTTGGCCAGGAGGGGCTGATCACTGCTTGGGGACTGTCTGGGCATTAGTCAGTAGGTGGTGAACAATTGCTTTGTGTATCACTTTTTTTTCTTGGGTTTTATTTCTCTCTCTTTTTGTTATCTTCCTTTTCATCATCATCATTATTAGTATATTTCAGCTATTAAGCTGTTCTTATTTCAGCCCTACTTTTTTTCTCCAGTTCTCCTCCACATCCCACTGGGGGTGGGGGTGGGGATGTGGGGGCAGGGAATGAGCAAGTGGCTGTGTGGTGATTAGTTGCCAGCTGGGGTTAGACTACAACAGGTGATATTATGCATTGACAATGACGGATGGGCTTTGTTCTGTCCTTGTCCTTCAAAAATGTCAAATTGTTCAATGTTGAATTTTGTTTAAATTTAATTTTTAGCACATGTATTTGACCTTTAGAATCTGTTAAGTTTACTCACTGGGCAAAGAAAGGAATGAAATATTCTAAGATTTAAAAGAAAAATTAAACAGTATCTTATGCCAGGAGCCAGGCACAGGTTGTTTGAACCTGTCCAAAGAATGTTTCACAAGTTTAACCCTGTTCCCTTTTCCATCAAAGTGGCAGACTTGGCTATTCTCAAACATGTTTTCTTACTTGTTTTCAATTTTGTTTGCCGTTTTAACAAATAATAGTAAATGAGCTGCAGAATGAAATCTGGAAATAGTGGTTGGACCAGTGAAGTGGGATCTGAGTTTAAATCCAGGCTTTTTTCAGTTTTGTCCCTAAAATAAGGATAGTTACTGTACTTAGTTCAATTAAAAATAATTTTAAATCAACATGTGTAAGAAGCCTTGTGAGACAGATAGTAAAAAGGATGGAAGTGGAACTTAAAAGAAGTGCTTGAATTATCTGAAAACAGGTGAGAGAGATGCCAGCATATGAGTAATAAATTCCTTTTTGCATATTGCTTTATGTAGATATGTAGAAGCTGGATTACTGATAACTACATCTTTACCTCTGCATTGTCCTTACTGGTCCTAAAATAATAGCAAGCTACATCTTATTAACTTAGTTCTGAACTGTAGTGATCACTAGAGAGAAAATGTCAAAGGAATTTTTAAGAACTGTATAGTTTTGTAAAATAAATCTCTATTTAGTTTATATCTGTTAAAAACAGAAAGCATAGTTCAGATTAGCATTAGTAAAACTAAATATGCATTGCAGCTGAAGGAAGAGGTCTCAGTAATCCTGAAAGACTGCTGTGAGAAAAGGCACTGGAAGGGGTGGGGCTGATGCTGGGCCCTCATGGTAAATCTCTTCCTATGGAGGTCTTAGTGAGTTACTGCCTTCAGCTGCTATTGAGGGTTTTTCCTACTGTTAGTTTCAGACATTTGTATTTCGTTTGGGGTGAATTTCTGTTATAAATGATATTTCCAAAAATACCCCATGATGTGAAAGAACTACAGAGGAGAATTATAGTTTATGCTATTTTATTTGCTGTGTGCAGTTTGTTAAGAATGTTGATATGCCCTGAGAAAGTTGCTATCTTTCAAATAAAAGCATTTTAAAGGCATAGTCAAGAAGGAATTTATTTTAAAATCTCTTGAAAGTGTCTTTATTCTGAGTTGGGCAAGTAATGAAGTTGGAATTCCAATGAATTATTCTTGTAGCACAGGACAACTGATGTCAGAATGTCCACCTGACAACTACAGGTTGTTAAATAACAAGTAAATGATTGTGTTGTCGTTATACTGGCTGAAAAGATTTCTTTCAGTGTCAAGAGAAGATAGCAAATAAAGTATGGAGGGTTACATGAAAATAAGATTTTTGTTGTTGCTTTTGGCCTTGAAGTTAGCTTGCTCCATCTTGTTCTAGTTTATCTCCCAGAAAGACTTAACTGAAAATCTCTATTTCCTGTTGGCTGACATGAGGTGGCTTCCTCTTTAACACATAGATCTTCCTCAGAGTCATCCAGCTCTCTTAACAGACATCAAAAGTTAGATGGAATTTAGGTTGTCAGGATATTTCTTTGGTGTTTTCTTGTTTTTTTAAATTACTGCAAGTCATGGGAAAGGTTGTGCTTACAATGATATCACATCTATTCTCTCAGTTACAGCAGGAGAACAAAAGGGCTGCTAACTTCAAAACTTAATAAGGTGGAATCAATTACTAGTTTCTTGTTCTTGATAAAATAATAAGCCTTGATAATAAAGCTTAAAATAACAAGCTTTATTCATCCTACCTATCAAGCGTCATAGTCAAAATGAGAAAAATCTACCATTTCTATATTAAACAGTGTCTGTAAGTGAAAAAAGTATCATTTCAAAATGAAACCATTGGTTCTGCCCCTCAGTTGCTTCCTTGAACCAACAGAATGGCTTTGAAACGGACAGAATTAACAGCCTAAGGCCAGAGAAACTCAGGTTAAGGAGAGTGTTAGGACTGGAACAGGAATTGTTCTGCTGAAACTATCCTGATTTGCTCATCCCTAAAAATCTGCCAGTGGATCTCAGTGTAATAAATGTTGGTCCATAGGTAAGAATAACATTGGTTTTGTTCATCTTTCTTGAAAGTTGCCTGAACAGAGAGATCCTATGAGTGTAAGGTGAAAGCTTATGAGTTAGGCTACTTGTGTAGATACATGTGCATGTGTGTGTTTCAAAAATTTAACTGCTGCATGTTGACAGCCTATTCTTCTGAACTAATGTTAGACTTGTGTACAAAGTGTAGGCATACTAATAATTGAAAAAATATTTATTTGGGGAACTTCTATTGCAAACGATATAACTATATGTAATGCTTTTACCTTACCCTCTCTTAATAAGGTATTTGTAGCCCTTTTTTAAGGGTGTGGTCTCTGTGGCACATATTTTCATGATTCAGAGTATTCATTAATGTGTATTTTGTAGCTAGGAGTGTTGGTGTTTTATCTAATTTGTGATGAGAAAGATGATCTAACACTGCCCACATCTACCTGACCAGACAATATAAAGACGACAGACAGATTTTCCGCAGAAGTGTGCAGCAATATGGCAAGAGACACTAGGCATAAGTTGGAATATGGGAAATTCCAATTAGGCATTGGGACTTTCTTTTTTAAACCACAAGGATGATAAATACTGGAACATGATACCCAAAGATTTTATGGAACCTATGTCCTTAGAGCTGTTCCAAGACTAAGCTGGATGTGACTCTGAGGAACCTGATCTGATTTGGTCTGCTTTGAGCAGGGTTTGGACTACATGG
>VYZX01022647.1:101018-113650 GCA_013401335.1 Brachypteracias leptosomus
TTCAGTTTCTAATCTTAGTCAAACAAGTTTGGGGTACACACATACCTGTGTGTACATGTAGTGTGTGTGTCTTTTAGGCTGTCAGGATGAAAAAGTACTGTGTAATTGAAGGAGTTCAGAAAAAACTTCCATCTAATTGGTGACAGTTCATTGAGCTGTAGTAGCCTTGATGTTTAAAAGCTAAAACCAGATGACTGAATGCTTCTGTCTAATATTTTTGAGAAGTGGGAGGAAAGGGTGTAAGAATATGTACTGAATGCATATACATATGTCTACTCTATGTATTGAATACTGTAGATACAAATACTATTGCTTTACAAATACTAGTGTCTCAGTTGTGTGACTAGTCTTCCCTCCTGCTTCAAAAATCATTTGGCTACATGTACTTTCCTGCAAGATTGTTGTGCTTTGTTCTAAAGTGGCGTTGCTTTGTTCAGCTGTGGATATTTAAACTTGAAAGAGCAATTCTGGTGCTATATTGGCACCTCTCAACTGAATTTTCTGAACAACCCATGTTTGGGGAATTATAGCACTAAGAACTAGGCATTTGTTGACTTCCTTTTTTCCTGTAGTACTTTGTGACTAAAGAATTTAAGGTGTTCACTATTTGGACTTTACTTCTGATCTGTACCTTCAGAGGTTTATTTAAAAATAAATAGTTGTGTACCAGCTCAAAGGAGCTCAGTCATGACATTTGCCATTCCAGTATTAATAATGGGGGTAGGCAGTAACAGGTTCAAACAAATGGATTCATTATGTTAGTCTTATAGTAGCAGCCCTTCAAGAATGTGTTAATCAGCAGGGAACTGCTAAGATTTTCATAGCAAATATGCAAATGTATTTCAAACAGAACTTGTTAAAGTTTGCATTATTCTGTAGGAATCCTTAATTTATGAGATTCTGGTTCCTTACGAGATGAGAGAGACAGATTTATATCTTGCATCTGCATCATGTGTATCTCTGTTGTATACTGATGTATGTTGAAAGGATTTCTGAGGGCAGATGCTGAATTTGTAATCTGTGCCCAGATTTGAACATTAATTATGTAACTACTATTTTCTTAATAAACAAAGTTCATACAAAGTAAGAAATATTTTGTGCTAAACAGGATTGTCTGTACTGTGTAATTTGTTTTTGGTTTTGTTTTGATTTGATTTGGTTTTACTTGAGATTATCATTGTATTTTAGAAATATACTTTTCTTTTTAAATATATCTCAGTGTAAATCACACACATGCAGAATCACACAGAATGTTAGGGATTGGAAGGGACCTTGAAAGATCATCTAGTCCAATCCCTCTGCTGGAGCAGGGTCACATAAACCAAGTTGCAGAAGAACACGTCCAGGCGAGCTTTAAACGTCTCCAGGGAAGGAGACTCCACAACTTCCTTGGGCAGCCTGTTCCAGTGCTCTGTCACCCTCACCATGAAGAAGTTTCTTCTCATATTTAGGTGGAACTTCCTATGTTCTAGCTTACACCAATTGCCCCTCATCCTATCATTGGATGTCACTGAGAAGGGCCTGGCTCCGTCATCCTGACACTAACACTTTACATATTTATAAACATTAATAAGGTCACCCCTCAGTCTTCTTTTTTCCAAGCTAAAGAGACCCAGCTCCCTCAGCCTTTCCACATAAGGGAGATGTTCCACTCCCTTAATCATCTTTGTGGTTCTGCACTGGGCTCTCTCAAGCAGTTCCCTGTCCTTCTTGAACTGAGGGGCCCAGAACTGGACAATAGTTGATAAATTCTGTGAATCATGACATACAATCAGAGCCCCATATTTTGTGGGTCTGACAGTCATGTTTGTGTTGTCTACCTTTTGTTTCAGCAGCCAGTTTAATTTATCTCTTAGGCATTGGGATGAATTAGTACCAGCTAAATTATAGTTTTATTTAGGTTTTGATATTTCACAGCATTTTCTTTTTTTTTTCCTCCTATGTTACTCACCCTTTCCCAAGATTCCTGTTTCTTATAGACATGGATCTATAGAGTGGATCATGCATATATAGGCATCATAAAGGAACCCAGACCATCATGAATCATTCTTGAAACTTGGTAGAGATTAATACATGGGTGAAGCAATGTTTTAAGATCCTGAAAATGAATTGAGTTGTAGTAACATCAGATTGTTTCCATGTTGTGATGATGACTGATACATATATTTCTTAGCAAGAGTACTAGTTTTTTCTTACAAATGGAAATGAATGCACAGCAGAAAACTGGGATTACAGTAAGGGGAAAACATGTATTTCTAGTTTTAGATCTCAACACAAAAAATGTCCAGTGATTGCACAGATCCCAGAACTGTGTGTAGTGCCAGTGTAAAGAAAACTTACTCTAACTTAAATTCACTGATTCTATGCAGCTAAGTCACTGGAAACCCAAACTATGGGTGTATTTTAATTGTTTAATTGTCATTCTTAAATGTTTCATCTATACCTGATATAAACATAACTAAGACGAGCATTAAAAACAGCTGCTCAAAGCAGTGTGGAAAAAAGAATTAATTAAAAAGAAAGAGCAAACCCAGGGTGCAAACATCTCTTCATTTAGAAAACATGTTTTTTAATATTTAGGGCAGCACACAGTTCTTCTGGGATCTGTGCAATCATCTGGAGATTTTTTGTACTTTGATTTAGATAAATGTATGTAAACTAGAATAAGAATGGTACATACAGTAATCCTTATCTTAAAAAATCTGTAGCTAAAGTAGTTTTGATCAGTATATCATGAGCCAAATTCTGTCCATGCTAACCCTTTGGAAGCTCCTATGTCTTCTTTTCTGATGCTGCAGTTTGGTGAGAATAGAGCTTGGATTTCAATAACTAGGAAGGGCAGAAATCTCTGACATCTGATGTCAAGAGTAAGGGAAAATCTTTCTGAAGATGAATTCCCCAAACTAAAATCACCATCTCAACATTGTTTTAATCAAAGCACTTATTATTTTAAGCTGAAGGGTGAAGTTATCTTGTGTTCACAGCCAGAAACATGAATATATCTGAACTTGTGGCCTCTTACCATGTGTGCTTGTGTCATCCAAACTGCATCAGATGTCTCTAAAATGTGTTAGAGTTTGTGTAAAACTTAGTTTGCTTCATTTCATTATTTCCTATGAAGCCTAGTATTTCCAAAAGTTTTCCAAGCTGGTTTAAGACACCCAGCTGGTGATGACTCTGCATCCTTCAGAATGGCTGCAGTTCTTGCGTACTTTAAAAGAAATTTAGGCCATTCAGGTAAGATTGTGTCAAGGGTTAGGTCTAGGCCAGGCACTAGACAAATGACAGATGCTCTCTATTAACCCTTCTCCCTTCATAAAGGGAAGAGAAAGGGAATAAGGGAGACAGACTTGTCTATTGGAAAGGAAACTAAAACAGCTGTAATGAAAATATTATAACAATAAAATTAAATATATACAAAGGTATACAAAACCAATAATGAATCCAACCCTCTGATGGCAATTACCCTCTGATGGCAATTACATCACCATCACCACTGATGCTGTGGAGCGGGCAATAGGGAAGTCCCAGACTGGACTCAGCAGGAGACAGGAACTGGATTCAGGAGTTGGATTCTGGAACTGGATTCAGGAATGCATGGATTGGGATCAAAAGCAGAACAGGCATAGTCCTTGAATGCTGTCCACTGAAGAACAGACTTGACCCTTATGATCCCTCAGCTTTATACTGAATATGATATATAGGGAATACCTTGTTGGTCAGTTTTGTGTCCTGTCCCCTCCTCCTGACCTCTTAGTTATGGCACCCCAATGTGGTACACAAGATTTAGTAGTGACCTTGGTTTCTATAGGAGCAAGTATGAGCAAGAGCCTTTCTGCACACACCAATCCTTGGTAGTAACTATAAACATTGAGCATTATCACTGCTAGAAGCAGACACTGTCTGCAAAAACATGCTGTTAGTTTCAGAAAGTGAAGTTGGTCTCTTCTAGACTTAACTGAAAAGTTAAATCACTGAACAGAATTAGTTCTAATCTAACTCAAACCAGGACAGATTGAAGTGAAAGGCAATTGTTGTCTTTGGAAGGGATTTTCATTTTTTTTTCTATGTAATATGATCTATTCCATTAGCTTTTTGAAATGAAGCAGTTGAAACTTTTATGGGAAGTGGTGTAAATAAGTTTGAACTGGAGTTAAGATGGAGAGAGATTCTTTCCCATAAAGGTTTAAAAAACATTTTACAAAGATTCATTCTTCCTGAGAGAAAATTGCATAGGCGTTAAAATTAAAAGAAATGCAGATGTCATATACAATTTGGAAAATACAATTTGTCTCTGAGATTAATTTATATTGAATACAAAAATCACTTAAGCTTTTGCTCTTCTGTTGCATGCAACATTATTTCTAGTGTAACAGTACCCTGAGATTCCAGTCAAAGTTTACACAAATATTAGTATCTTGCTTTTAAATGTTAGTAATAACTTTATTTCCATAAAGATTATTCTAAACTGTTGAAGCACTTAATAGTTAAATCTCATAATAAGTCTCTGGAAAAAGTATGAAAAAGTATGACTTAGTATTAGTCTATTGGAGTACATGCTCCTAAATGATCAATGTAATTTGTTGATTATTTATTATTATTATTAATGTTTTTTTCAAATCTTTTGTGCATGGACGTATTATTTTTCCTAATGGCTAAAATATTTCTGAATGACTGGTGAAAAAACTTTGAAGAAAACATGCCTAAAGATCACGAAGATTGGATAACATGTCAAACATTCACTGAATATTGGACTTTTTCTTATTAATTATAGGTTAATCATTTTCCCAGATAAATAGCACATCTGTACTAATTGCCATTTTTTTCATTTACAGATGCAGAGCCACGGTATTTGGTTTCAGTAAGAACAGCACGTGTTTCAAGTAACAAGAAATCTTGTTCAGGTATTTTACCATTGCTGCATCTCTTTCTTAAAGTAGAAAACAGATAAAAGACAGAATCTCTTACTGCGTTTCTCTGAAAATATATTTGTAACTGCACTTGTCTGACTGGGATGCACAAATTCCATATGTGGGAAGGTAAAACATAGGGCAGTATTTCCTAGTCAGTATATAGTCACGCATGCGGAGTTCAAAACATTGAGAAGTACCTAAAGATTATTCTTGTAAAAAGTTATTCTAAATGAGAATTTCTTCAAAAAGGGCAAGAAGGAGGACCCGGGTAACTATAGACCGGTCAGCCTCACCTCCATCCCTGGGAAAGTGATGGAACACCTTATCCTTGGTGCCATCTCAAGGCATATCAAGGATAAGAGGGTCATTAGGGGCAGTCAACATGGCTTCACCAAGGGGAAGTCGTGCTTGACCAACCTCATAGCCTTTTATGAGGATATAACGAGGTGGATGGATGATGGCAGAGCGGTGGATGTGGTCTACCTTGACTTCAGTAAAGCCTTTGACAAGGTCTCCCACAGCATCCTCACAGCTAAACTGAGGAAGTGTGGACTGGACGAACGGGTAGTGAGGTGGACTACAAACTGGCTGAAGGAAAGGAGCCAGAGAGTCATGGTCAATGGGGCAGAGTCCAGTTGGAGGCCTGTAACCAGTGGAGTGCCCCAAGGGTCAGTACTGGGGCCAGTATTATTCAATATATTCATCAATGACTTAGATGAGGGAGTTGAGTGTACTATCAGCAAATTTGCTGATGACACCAAGCTGGGAGGAGTGGCTGACACACCAGAGGGCTGTGCTGCCATCCAGCGAGACCTGGACAGGCTGGAGAGTTGGGCGGGGAAAAATTTAATGAAATATAACAAGGGAAAGTGCAGAGTCCTGCATCTGGGCAGGAACAACCCCAGGTTCCAGTATAAATTGGGGAATGACCTATTAGAGAGCAGTGTAGGGGAAAGGGACCTGGGGGTCCTGGTGGACAGCAGGATGACCATGAGCCAGCACTGTGCCCTTGTGGCCAAGAAGGCCAATGGCATCCTGGGGTGTATTAGAAGGGGGGTGGTTAGTAGGTCGAGAGAGGTTCTCCTGCCCCTCTACTCTGCCCTGGTGAGACCTCATCTGGAATATTGTGTCCAGTTCTGGGCCCCTCAGTTCAAGAAGGACAGGGAACTGCTGGAGAGAGTCCAGCGTAGGGCTACAAAGATGATTAAGGGAGTGGAGCATCTCCCTTATGAGGAAAGGCTGAGGGAGCTGGGTCTCTTTAGCTTGCAGAAGAGGAGACTAAGGGGAGACCTCATTAATGTTTATAAATATATAAAGGGGGAGTGTCACGAAGATGGAGCCAGGCTCTTCTCGGTGACAAACAATGATAAGACAAGGGGTAACGGGTACAAACTGGAACACAGGAGGTTCCACTTAAATATGAGAAGAAACTTCTTCTCAGTGAGGGTAACAGGACACTGGAATGGGCTGCCCAGGGAGGTTGTGGAGTCTCCTTCTCTGGAGACATTCAAAACCCGCCTGGACGCCTTCCTGTGTAACCTCATCTAGGTGTTCCTGCTCCGGCAGGGGGATTGGACTAGATGATCTTTTGAGGTCCCTTCCAATCCCTGACATTCTGTGATTCTGTGATGAGAATTGAAATTTAGAATACTATTTTCTGGTGTTTAAAGAGGTCACAAGTGCATGCAAAAAAGTATAAGTTTTGAAATAGAATGATCTGGTGGATTAGAGTTATTCTTCCCTAACTACCAGTAAGGATTCCTTCATCCATGGATATGTTAATGCTCCTTGTTTCTCACTGACAAACGATAACTTGTGTGTGTGTATACATCTGTACATCGGTAATACTACCAAGTTTGTTGATGTAAGGAGTTAAGGAAAGAGGGGTGTTTCTGTCTTAAACTATACACAGAAGAGCAGAAATCTGAATTTGATTCAAAGACTTTCTATATGACCTTAATAATGTCATTAATATTGTTAGGTTTTAATTCCTTTAATATGAAGATCTATCTCAGGATCACTGAACTGTTCCAAAGAATAAACCAGTAGAATATATATATTTATTTTACTTTTTTTATAGTTTGAAAGAAACTTTTTAGCAAGAGTAGTTGCAACAGGACAAGGCGTAATGGTTTTAAACTAAAAGAGGGTAGATTTAGACTAGATATAAGGAAGAAATTTTTTGTAATGAAGGTTGTGAAACACTAGAACAGATTGCCCACAGAGTTTGTAGAAGCCCCATCCCTGGAAACATTCAAGGCCAGGTTAGACAGGGCTCTGAGAAACCTGATCTAGTTAAAGTTGTCCCTGATCACTGCCCAGGATTGGACTAGATCAGCTTTAAAGGTCCATGCCAACTCAAATTATTCTATGATTATATGATCTTTATATGATTTTTTTTTTTCCTAATTCCTGGTGACTCCTTGGGATTAATTTCTTCTTGTTCCTGGCCAGATAGAAAACAGTATATCTGTAAAGATTTTGAAAAGGGGTTTTGCCTTTCAGATGCAGCGCATATATATATATATATATATATATATATCTATATCTATCAAAACCCACAAAACAAAAATATGCCCAATGCACTATTTAGACATTAATTTTTGTGTCTACAGAAACTGATATGTGTCCAGCAGACAAAGGTGTAAGAACAGCTATTGGTTTAACACTACTCTTTAATACAACAAGATTTTTTAGTACTGAAGATAGTTGAACTGGACAAATTACCTAGAATTGTGGTAGAGTCTGAGTTGCTGCAATTTTAAAATTACAAATGCAAACTGGTTACATTTCTAGAAGGGACACTGTAGTTTAAACTGCAATTAATACAGAGGAGTTTTATGGTTTGTATTCATGTGGATCAACGTAGATGATCACCAAGGTGATTCCTGGCTTTACAGCACACAAATCATCACAGTCTCTAACTGGGAACTAATGGCATATTAAAGATTCATAGTCAAAATCATGCTGTTTGTTTTAAGTTTACCTTTAAAAATAGAGAAAGAGTATAGCAACTGGTCCAGAAAACAAAATTATTCAGACGTTTGCCCTTGTAGAAATATCATATGTTCCACAGTATTTCAAAGCATGTCATACTTACTCTTAAGGATAGAGAGTGGTTTCATTTGTGGAGCGACAAATTCATCATCAACATAAAGTAGAAAAGTAAAAACCCACTAGGTTGAAATTTCTAGATGCACACACATGCATTGGTTGAAAGTAGAAATCAGACCTTCACTGGTGCTCGTTAAGTGAAGAGATATTGGGTTTTAGAAGGCATGAAAATAAAATTACTCAGATCTGTTTCGCAACAGTGAAAAATATTACCCTTAGATAGGTTGCTTATAAACTTTTAGGGAATTTGTGGTCACCTATGCATTTTGTGGAAATACAGGTTCTTTAGATTTATGAAATATGTTATATGATGTAAATAATATATGAATTCCCTTTAATTAATCATCTTTCAAACACCAAAGACTCTCTTTATGCTTGTAGCAGTCCAAAAACTACAGGTTTGAAATAGTTGCTCTAGATAATTTCTTCATTTCCAACCATTAGCTTTTAAACTTTATTTAAATAAAGTTCTTTGTCCACATGAGAGTTCTGCTACTTTATCGAGAGCAAAGCTAAAGTTAAGTATGATGCAAAAGATGAGCATTTTCAATATAGTAGATGGTTAAACAAGAAAAATGTCCCAGAAACACACACAAACAGAGATCTGCCTATTGTCAAAAGCAAAAGAATTTTTGTAGGTTTATTGTACTCTTCCCAAAGAATGCTGTAGAAAGTATGAATTGTCTCTGGACATAATTGCATTGTCACTAAGAATTCTGTGAAGAATTTACTATTTCTGTCACACAGAGAGAGACTTCATAATGCCCTGAACTCTGTGTCACACCTTCTGTGTTGCAGTCCAAGACATCCAGAGCTTTGAAGTTAATCTTTGTACAGCTTATTCTTATACTAAGCATACCAAAACCGCCCACTGTTCATTTTCAAAAACTAGGTTTAACTGGAACATAGGCTGAAAAAAAAGAGAACTAGTGGAAACTTCTAACAAGAAAAAAAGTGAAACAAAATAGAACAAACAAATCTCCCTCTTACCCATCAAATAATTCCTTTAGGTGTACCCTATACCTGGAAATCTGGAAGTGAAGTCTTACAAACTTCCTAGGTTGAAATAATGTGTTATGGAATTCCAGAGGGGACCTTAAAAATAGACCTACATAATGCAGGAGAGAGAAACTAACTTATAATTGGAATTATATTTTTCTTATATAGGTCGGAGCAAGACTCAAAAGCCTCTGCAGCTGGTAGTTGGCACACTCACCCCAACCTCTGTGTTCCTCTCTTGGGGCATCCTAGTCAACCCTAAACATGACTGGACAGCAACAAGTAACTGTGCTAGTGACAGGTAACAGAAAACCACTTTTTATTATGATCATTATCTAATTCAGTGTAGTTATCTGGTGTAGCTGAAGTAAGTTTGACAGTGGAAGTGGACAATTGAAAGCAATAGTTCTGAATGGAAAGTTTTATCATTTCCTTCAATAGTGCTTCACAACTCCTTACTTGAGTGCAAATTTAGCCAGATGTCTATGTCTGAAGTACAAGTCTTGGTATTTCACACTAGATCCTTTGTTCTTTAACCAATGGCCTTGGTTCACCCTTCATTTGTATCTGAATCAATTGAAAGAAACTTTTGTTTAATCATAGGAAATATATTGTTTTAAAGTTGGCCAAATAGAAATAAAGTATTTTCCTGTTCTCTGGTAGGAGAATGGTGCCTTGTTTTAATGCTATTTGATTTTTGTTTCCTGTATGTGGTGGGTTTACCTTGGCTGGGTGCCCGCTGCCCACCCCTAGTCCCTCTATCACTCCCCTCGCCCCCCCAAACCTCTGTCAGCAAGGCAAGTGGGGAGAGAGTAAGATGGAAAAGGAAAACCCGTGGGTTATGATAAGAAGCAGTTTAATAAACAGCAGAGAAAGCAAGGTCGCACGTGCGCAAAGCAAAAGCAACAAAGCCGTTACTCTCTACTTCCCATCCACAGGCGGTGTCGGGCCTGTCCCGGGAAGCAGGGCTCCAGAACGCGTACCGGTTGCTCGGAGGACAAATGTCTTCCCAGGATCCCCCCGTCCTCCTCCCTTTATAGTTGAGCTGACGTCATATGGTATGGAATATCCTATTGGTCAGCTCGGGTCGGCTGTCCGGGTTGTATCCCCTCCCNGTCCATTCCAACTCAAATTATTCTATGATTATATGATCTTTATATGATTTTTTTTTTTCCTAATTCCTGGTGACTCCTTGGGATTAATTTCTTCTTGTTCCTGGCCAGATAGAAAACAGTATATCTGTAAAGATTTTGAAAAGGGGTTTTGCCTTTCAGATGCAGCGCATATATATATATATATCTATATATATATCTATATCTATCAAAACCCACAAAACAAAAATATGCCCAATGCACTATTTAGACATTAATTTTTGTGTCTACAGAAACTGATATGTGTCCAGCAGACAAAGGTGTAAGAACAGCTATTGGTTTAACACTACTCTTTAATACAACAAGATTTTTTAGTACTGAAGATAGTTGAACTGGACAAATTACCTAGAATTGTGGTAGAGTCTGAGTTGCTGCAATTTTAAAATTACAAATGCAAACTGGTTACATTTCTAGAAGGGACACTGTAGTTTAAACTGCAATTAATACAGAGGAGTTTTATGGTTTGTATTCATGTGGATCAACGTAGATGATCACCAAGGTGATTCCTGGCTTTACAGCACACAAATCATCACAGTCTCTAACTGGGAACTAATGGCATATTAAAGATTCATAGTCAAAATCATGCTGTTTGTTTTAAGTTTACCTTTAAAAATAGAGAAAGAGTATAGCAACTGGTCCAGAAAACAAAATTATTCAGACGTTTGCCCTTGTAGAAATATCATATGTTCCACAGTATTTCAAAGCATGTCATACTTACTCTTAAGGATAGAGAGTGGTTTCATTTGTGGAGCGACAAATTCATCATCAACATAAAGTAGAAAAGTAAAAACCCACTAGGTTGAAATTTCTAGATGCACACACATGCATTGGTTGAAAGTAGAAATCAGACCTTCACTGGTGCTCGTTAAGTGAAGAGATATTGGGTTTTAGAAGGCATGAAAATAAAATTACTCAGATCTGTTTCGCAACAGTGAAAAATATTACCCTTAGATAGGTTGCTTATAAACTTTTAGGGAATTTGTGGTCACCTATGCATTTTGTGGAAATACAGGTTCTTTAGATTTATGAAATATGTTATATGATGTAAATAATATATGAATTCCCTTTAATTAATCATCTTTCAAACACCAAAGACTCTCTTTATGCTTGTAGCAGTCCAAAAACTACAGGTTTGAAATAGTTGCTCTAGATAATTTCTTCATTTCCAACCATTAGCTTTTAAACTTTATTTAAATAAAGTTCTTTGTCCACATGAGAGTTCTGCTACTTTATCGAGAGCAAAGCTAAAGTTAAGTATGATGCAAAAGATGAGCATTTTCAATATAGTAGATGGTTAAACAAGAAAAATGTCCCAGAAACACACACAAACAGAGATCTGCCTATTGTCAAAAGCAAAAGAATTTTTGTAGGTTTATTGTACTCTTCCCAAAGAATGCTGTAGAAAGTATGAATTGTCTCTGGACATAATTGCATTGTCACTAAGAATTCTGTGAAGAATTTACTATTTCTGTCACACAGAGAGAGACTTCATAATGCCCTGAACTCTGTGTCACACCTTCTGTGTTGCAGTCCAAGACATCCAGAGCTTTGAAGTTAATCTTTGTACAGCTTATTCTTATACTAAGCATACCAAAACCGCCCACTGTTCATTTTCAAAAACTAGGTTTAACTGGAACATAGGCTGAAAAAAAAGAGAACTAGTGGAAACTTCTAACAAGAAAAAAAGTGAAACAAAATAGAACAAACAAATCTCCCTCTTACCCATCAAATAATTCCTTTAGGTGTACCCTATACCTGGAAATCTGGAAGTGAAGTCTTACAAACTTCCTAGGTTGAAATAATGTGTTATGGAATTCCAGAGGGGACCTTAAAAATAGACCTACATAATGCAGGAGAGAGAAACTAACTTATAATTGGAATTATATTTTTCTTATATAGGTCGGAGCAAGACTCAAAAGCCTCTGCAGCTGGTAGTTGGCACACTCACCCCAACCTCTGTGTTCCTCTCTTGGGGCATCCTAGTCAACCCTAAACATGACTGGACAGCAACAAGTAACTGTGCTAGTGACAGGTAACAGAAAACCACTTTTTATTATGATCATTATCTAATTCAGTGTAGTTATCTGGTGTAGCTGAAGTAAGTTTGACAGTGGAAGTGGACAATTGAAAGCAATAGTTCTGAATGGAAAGTTTTATCATTTGCTTCAATAGTGCTTCACAACTCCTTACTTGAGTGCAAATTTAGCCAGATGTCTATGTCTGAAGTACAAGTCTTGGTATTTCACACTAGATCCTTTGTTCTTTAACCAATGGCCTTGGTTCACCCTTCATTTGTATCTGAATCAATTGAAAGAAACTTTTGTTTAATCATAGGAAATATATTGTTTTAAAGTTGGCCAAATAGAAATAAAGTATTTTCCTGTTCTCTGGTAGGAGAATGGTGCCTTGTTTTAATGCTATTTGATTTTTGTTTCCTGTATGTGGTGGGTTTACC
>VYZX01022648.1:851-26932 GCA_013401335.1 Brachypteracias leptosomus
GAGTAGGGAGGTGATTGTGCCCCTGTATTTGGCACTGGTGAGACCGCACCTTGAGTACTGTGTCCAGTTTTGGGCACCACAGTGTAAGAAGGATGTTGAGATGCTGGAGCGGGTGCAGAGAAGGGCAACGAGGCTAGCGAGAGGTCTGGAAAACATGCCTTATGAAGAGCAGCTGAGGGAACTGGGGTTGTTTAGTCTAGAGAAGAGGAGACTGAGAGGAGAACTTTTTGCTCTCTACAACTACCTTAAAGAAGGTTGTAGTGAGACTGGTGTTGGTCTCTTCTCCCAAATTACTAATGATAGGATGAGAGGAAATGGCCTCAAGTTGCGTCAGAGGAGGTTTAGATTGAACATTAGGAAGAAATTCTTTACTGAGAGAGTGGTCAGGCACTGGAATAAGCTACCCAGGGAGGTGGTGGAGTCACCATCCCTGGAGGTGTTTAAAAAATGAGTAGATGTAGCACTTGTGGCTATGGTCTAATGGTTAGGGAGATGTTGGGATAAAGGTTGGACTTGATGATCCTAGAGGTCTTTTCCAACTGTAATGATTCTATGATTTAAACACGGACTGGGAAACTCACTTGCACTTTGAATTATAAACACAACCTTCACATTGAAGTGTATAACTATGTAAGCTCTGTAGTTTCTAACAGTAAGAGAAATATGTTTTTAAGTCCTTTTGTGTGTGACTGTAACTATTTCATCATTTCCTGAGTTGTTAAGAGCCAAGCAGGGAAAGATTCATTTCAGTGGGATTCAAAATTATTTGTGTTTTAAAGAGAAAGTTCAGACCTATGGATGCACACTGGACAAAACCTCAAGAAGCTCCCAAGGTGCAGGTAGGAGATAAATCCTGTATGTGGGTAAAGTTGCAAAGCTGGAATTCTTTTAAGTTTGTTTCATTCAGAGACTAGTGAGGCTGACAGGGGTTGCAAAATCCCTAGTGACTCTTCTAGTTTCTCTCCCCTCCTTCCCTAGCTCTGATATTTTATGGCACAGTTTAGAGACTACTCCAGAGAAAGCCTGGGGTGGAAAAATGTAAGGCTTTCCAGTTTGAGGTGGTATACTGTTATGATTAGTGGTTCAGACTACTGTTAACAGAGGACCTAGCAGGCCACAGGTGATGTGCATTGACATAGCTGTGAAGAAGGTAGTTCCAAAATACTTTTCTACCTAATGTTCAGACCAACATCATCTTTTCTTCATGACTCTTCATGAATTTAGTAAAACAGAAACTGTTTTGGTATCCTGCTGGCAGTATCTCCAAACTCCTCATATGTTCGGGGTATTTCATGCAGACTTATTCTCATTGTTCTTAACAGTGATTTCCTCTTTCTTTTCAAAGATTTAACCTCTGGGACAGTGCCTCTGCACATATATTCAGGGGACTTGATGGTGGGAGAAACAAGGGTCACCTATCATACCGACATGGAAGAAATCAGCAATCTGTTGGCTAATGCAGCCAACCCAGTACAGTTCATGTGCCAGGTAATCATAGAATGGGTTGGGTTAGAAGGGACCTCCAAAGGTCATCTAGTCCAATCCCCCTACAACAAGCAGGGACATCTCTAACTAGGTCAGGTTCCTCAGAGTCCCATCATGGCTGACCTTGAATGAAAGGTAATGACTCTAGCAAGCTGCTTTGGAAACCAGCTCTTTCAGAGGCTAGAGAAGTGGACATAAGCAAGAGTGCTTGCCACAAAGTAACTCTTCTGATATGAAGAAATGCAAGGTTATTTAGGGATTTTCACATAACCTTAACATCCCTTTGTTAAGTATAGGTGCTCAAAGCATGAAAGCACCCATGAAAGCATGGGTGCTTTTTCTGTCTCTGTAGCAAATAGCTGGCTAAGGTGGCTCAGTCTATCCAACTAACAAAAAAAAAATGCAGTCAGTCAACACTCACATGTAGACCTTCATGGATTGAAAAGATTGGGATGACAGAAATTGGTATAACATAAAGTACCATAAAGAAATTTTTTGGAAATTTGTACCTAAGACTTCTTGGAAAAGATGTGAAGAGGTAGCAAAGATTCATACTAACTGAATGAAATAGAGTAACATAAAACAATTTGTTTATTCTTAGCACTATTTCTTTAAAGCCACTCCTCAGGTGTCATATTTTGCATAGTTAGGGTACCTGAACCCTATTAGAGGGGTAAAGCTTGCACAGGCAAGTTTGTTTTCGCTGCTTGCCTGCCATGAACTGGAAGCCTACAGAGTAGTGTTGTTAGTCACCAGCATACCTGGGTATACCAGTTGGTACTGAGCTATATGTCTACTAGGGGAATAGGCATGTGTCCCAGTCTTTGGCTAAGAACCGGTCCAAAAGCCAAACCCCGAGCGTACACCAAAGCAATTCAAAATGGACTAGTTTATACTTAGAGCAGGAGTGACAGTTCACTGGAACAGTTTCAGAAGTAAGATTATACCTGTCAAAGAAGTAGAAAGTAACAGTTTTCTGTTTGTCCAGTTGCATGAGTGACTTTTTCATTTTACCCTGTCTTGTGGAGTATATGGTTCTCATATGCTCAGATTAATGATACTCTGGTTTTGGAGCAGGAAGGTATTAAAGTTCTTTGCTTGACCTGAATGTTGCTGCCTTCAGTGTTCATACCTACTGTTTTTTGATATGTGCTAAATAAAGAAACACTTTATAACCTCACCTTAACTGAATCTCTAGGCTCCTCCAAATAAAATCACTTTTCATTTATCTCTAGGCCTTTAAAATCGTGCCATACAGCATAGAAGCACTGGATAAACTGTTGACTGAGTCACTCAAGAGGAACATTCCTGCCAGTGGCTTACACCTGTTTGGAATCAACCAGCTGGAGGAAGAAGATATGACAACAAGTAAGTTGAAAGATTTTTGTTTCCTTTTTTAAACTTCATCTGTATCAACTGTTTTACCTTGTAGTGCCTTAACACTGTAGTTTGTGGTACCCGCACAAGCTGTTTCAAAAAACCTTGGATTTCAGCTAGGAAGTTAGATTTCTGATGATACCTGCAGAAGGGGGGTTGCCGTTTGGGTTGGGTGACCTTTTCTTATTACATGCATCAATCTCACTTCCTTGCTCTGCAACAGATGCAGCTATATAGACAGCTTCAAATATAACCAAAGTGAAAAGATAATGCTCCCCAAAATGTCTCCCATATTTTCTCCTTTGTTCTTCTCCCAGTCCCATGTGGCGTTTCTCCCCAGCCTAGTCCTTTTCCCCCAACTCCATGATTCTGCTCTAAGGTGTACTCAGCAGTTGGATTGATGTGGCACCATGACATGGTTGCCTTACAGCAGCTGGATCCTACTGGAATGAAGATCTAAGAGATCCTTACAAACCTGTGATCCTATATACATAAAGCTAATATAGTGCCAGATTCCAAACTAAAGTCATAGGACTTAAGCCTGGAGATGTGCTAGATACCTCAGTTAATTTCTGTGGAGTTAGCTCCATTTTTAAACTGTGTATGTACTTTTCAGGGCTTTCACATCTACTTTGGTCTGTGTGTTTGCTAAGAATTTTGTTTCTCACCTACTAGCTTTGTTACTGCTAGAGAGAAACTTAGATTCTAACAGGCTTTTGCTGTCACAGATCAGAGGGATGAGGAGTTGCCAACACTGCTTCACTTCTCTGCAAGATATGGGCTGAAGAACCTCACTGCCTTGCTGCTTACATGCCCTGGAGCGCTGCAGGCCTACAGTGTAGCCAACAAATATGGCCACTATCCAAACACCATAGCAGAGAAGCATGGCTTTAAGGACCTCCGCCAATTCATTGATGAATATGTGGTAAGAGGAATCAGCAGTCCTTCTGCATTGTCCCACAGCAGATGTGGGCAGTGGCACCAAGCTTGGCACTTAGTCTTGTGGGAGCAGGAGTGATGGGGTAATAAAGGGTGCAATGTGGTGTGGTAGGGTGTAGAAGACAGACATCCAGCCATGCTGAAAGCTTCCAGATTGGAGAGTTGGGTGTATCTCTGGAGCTGGGGAAGGTCCTGGGGTTTTTGCACAAAGCAAGTAAGATGGAAGCAGAGGCTGCCATGCTGAATTTCCTAATCATCCATCCTTCTACTGAAGTTTCTGCAGGGATGTGGTTGGTGCCTGGTGTACTCTTCTAACCTCTGATCTTGGGAAAACTAAAGCCTCTTCATCCCACTTAGTTTAGGGAGTAATATGGGAACAGAGTATGTTTGGCAAGGTATAATCTGAGGTGCTCTCTGATTAGTTCATAGTACAGTCTGGATTGCTTATTAGCTCATTCACAGCTGACCTGTGTAGTTTGCCTGCTTCACCTGAAATCCATTTCTTCCTGCATTAGGATAGCTCTCTGTTCCCTCCTTGTTCTCTCTGGAGCCCAATTCACATTTCAGTTCTCTTCGAGCTAACCCCATCTCCAAAGAACAGCACTCTTGACTTCTCCAGATTATGACATGGGCCTGACTTAAGCTGTACCAGGCAATTGTTTCTGTGGGGGTCCATGAGTGTGCATGGGGTTTATCCTTTCTTTCTTCTCAACCATTTGAGTTGCTTCCAGCCTGTATGCTGCAAAATAACAAACAGCATCCTGACCCAGGTCACTTGAATTCTTGAGCAGATCTTATTTGCCTTTGCTTTCAGTTGAAAAGTTGTGCATAATTGTCCCTAACAGTTGCCTGAATGGTGGGTGATAGATCTGCCAGCCTTAGTGTGGTTCTGCCAGCCCATTACAGTAGTGTTTAAGCCCTGTTTCAGAAGTCTGAGTGGTTCTTGGGTTTGAGGCTTGTTTCTTGACATAAGCATGAATTTAAGGTTATACATTATGTCTAAATAAAGGTCATTCCCTATTCTGAGATCAGGAAGGGTGCAGAAACTAAACTGCATGATGAAAATCATCGCATTGGGATAAGTGAGAGATGTTTAGGAAGTCCTTCCAAGCTCTTATTGCAGTGCTGCGCTCCTCCCATGTCCTCCTCTCCACCAGCACAGTGACAGAGCTGTGTTAAGAGTAGGTCCTGCTTACTGATAATAAAGCTATCTGTGCAGCTTAGTAGCAGAGCACACAAATGATCTGCACCAGTGTGTCTGCTGCAAGGTAATGATTAGAAGCCCTGCTAGTATGGATCTCTGAAAATCCCAGTAAACCCCTTTACTCACCTAATTTTCTCTCTGGCAGAAGTTTCTCTACACCTCCCTGAAGCATCACACGAGCTACCTGCGTGACCCCGTTTGTGGAAGGAAGCATGTGTGGACACTTTTGACACACATGCCCTGTAGATTGAAGGCCTACGAGGTTGTGGTTGGGGATGGAAGAATATATTTAGTACTGCAACTAGTTAAGATGGCTGTGCTTGTTACATAGCTGCAACTTGAGAAGGAGGTGGAGATGAAGCTTTACATTTTGCTCCCTTTCGTGGTTTGGTGAAGATCTGCACTGCGCTCCCCCTCTGCCTCCCCACCCCAGGTTGCAAGTATGTGAGAAAGGATTCTGCTGTCCTGTGAATCGAAAGCTGCCTGTATTACATGAAGAGCTGACTGCTGTGAGGTTTCCTGTTAATATCACAGAAAAGGGTCTGTGTACTCCCACTCTGGGTGTTACATGCTGCTAATGCTAAGAAACTGAAACTGAATCTACACCAAAGCTAAAACTTTGCTTTCTTCTAAGTGCTCTGCATGTAGCAAGCTTTCCCCCTTATGGTCAGCTGCGCTTACCCCGAAATAGCCTTTGGCAAGCATTTGTAGTTTTAGAAATAGCTTTGCTCGCATTTTGCTCATATGTTTACAGACATTGGGTAGGAGATGCAATTGAGGGGCTGTAATGGCTATTCAGAAGGTGTCAGCACCAACTTGTTTCACCTTCATTACCTATTATGACAACATAGATCTTGAAGGCTAGCCCAGACAGCTGTAGTGGGGATTTGGGGATTTAATTCCTTTGAGAAGCCTTAGTCTTTTGGAAGGGGCTGCTTTTAGAAGGTTTTTTTTCATCAGTGATGGGAGACAGAGGTATCTTTTGCTTACTTTGATTCTCCAGATTCTTTATTTAAATGAGACTTGAACATTTATTTTTTTTCTTGCCCTCCCTCCTCTCCAGGAAACTGCAGATATGCTGAAGAGTCACATTAAGGAAGAGCTGATGCAAGGCGAGGAGGATGAGTCTGTTTATGAGTCCATGGCTCATCTGTCCACGGATCTGTTAATGAAATGTTCCTTGAATCCTGGCTCCGATGAAGAGCTTTATGAATCCATGGCTGGATTTGTCCCTGGTGCCTCAGAAGATCTTTGTATGTATACTCATTGAATCACAGAGCTGTAGGATGGTTTGGGTTGAAAAGGACCCCTAAAGGTCATCTAGTCCAATGCCCCCTGCAGTGAGCAGAGAAATCTTCAACTAGATCATGTTGCTCAGAGCTGCAGAGGCCTAAGCTGGTCTGCTTGTCAATTGAGTTTCAGAGTTAGGGCTGGTCATAGCTTTTGTTATCTCACCACAGGGAAACCATGCTCCAGTTCTGATGTTGGCTGGCTGATAAAATTGTTCTAAACTTTTCTTTGATTGACAATGTATGAGATTAAGAGCTGTTTTCTCAGTTCTTGGAAGACTCCCTGGACCCTGAGCAAGTGAATTAGAATTTGGAAGAAAAAGATTTTCTACCATGTCCTATTTCTCCCTCCTGAGACCCTGGTGGAAAGGAACACTGTGTAATGTGATTTTATTGACAACTGGGAAATTGAAAAACAAGAGCTGAGCATCTACCTCAACAGCCTGAGAATGAAAGAAAGGGAAGATCTAGGAATACATGTACTGAAAAGATTATAATTTAAAACTCATTATTCTAATCCACTTGGTTTATTGCTGAAAATATAGAGCTAATTCTGATAGATATGCAGATGTTTAACTATTTCACCATTCCATTAATATTCAGTGAAGCCAGTTGCAAATACCAGGTTAAGCACCTATGCTAAGTAATTGTAAATTTGCTGTTCTTTCTTACCTGCCTATTTGGTCTGGCTTTGTCCCACTAATATATTTTATGATTCCCATGATGAGCAGAGAATCTAGCTTATTATAGTTTAGGTACCTGCATAAGGACTTCTTCAGTTTTTCCTGCAGTTTTTCTTGCAGTGTTTCTGCAGTTTTAAGCATACTGCCTCAAGGGAAAAGCTTTCTTACTGAAACACTTTTGCTTATAGACTCTATCTGTCCTGGGCTGTTTTTCTCCTCTTTTAGATTAAACAATGTTATAAAACATGTTTTCATTGATTAGGGAGTCCAGAAGACTCTGCCTGAAATCATAACTCTTCTCTGTGAAGCTTTGTATGGCTGCTGCAGGTTTAGTTTTGCTACCAAATCCAGGATTATTCTGCCTTCAGGTGGAGATAAGCAGTAAGGCCAATTGGACTCCTAAGGAACAAAGCTGCTGTTGTTCGCAGTACTAGGAGTGAGAGTTTCTAGATGTTTGGAAGCTCTGCCAGCAGTCAGTGCACCTCTGAATGGGGTTGATTGGCTAAATCTGTGGAGAGAAAAACATGCTTAAAACCACTAAGCCCAACTTGTCTTCTTCCACTCCTGAAATGTACAGATCTTCCAGAAACTATGCAGGGTATGTTCTGTTCTTTTGTGGATGCAAATCAGGCTCCCTGTAATTTACCACTTTTGAGCTGGACTCTGAAAAGCATCTCTGAAAATATTCTTGTAGCAGACTATTGGTGGAAGAGCAGGTTGTTTTAAGGTGCTTGCTTCTTCCCTCCTGAAGATCGCTGCCTCCCTCAGTCTACTGTCTCAGTTGCTTATGTGTGTTTCCCCTTGCCTGTTTCTATCAAGCCACATTAAGTTAAACAGTCCAAGTACACAGGTTTTCCTGCCCTCATTTACTCTGACTGACAGATCTCAGGAGGGAGTTTGGTGTTTTGGATGAATACATAAAACACAGCCTGCTTGGCTGACAGGCATGGAGATGGAGAGCTAGGAAAGGTTGCCATGGGATGGGAAAGATCATGCATTTGAAGCCTAGGTCAGGCTGCTTTCCTTAAATCTCTTCAATAGCAAAGGCCCAGCAGGCATAGGTCCTTTAGGGGAAGCTTCTGCCAGCACAGCCACATCAGCAGGGTGGCAGACGTCTCTGGGATCAGCACCAGAAAGTTCTACTGGTGTGCAAAATATGCTGCTGCAGGCTCTGCAGGGCTAGTAGGACTATAAAGGTAAAAATCCAAGCTGTTCCTGAAGTGGGTTCTTTTCATTCCTTTACTGAAAAGCAGAGCTGAATGAGTCTGCGTTTTAAAATGTTTTTCTTATTGGTGAGATGCTGTATATGGCTCATCTGAAATACCTCGGCAAGGAATGCGTGTGTGTTTCCTGCTTCTTCTAGAGCTCTCCTGATGTATTGCTCCTGTGCACAAATATCTCTTACTTTCCACTCAGGAGTTTTTTGCTGAAAATCTCTGGCTTTCCTATGTAGTCTGTTAGTCTTTGCCTGACGAATATTTTCAGCTTGTCTGAACAGTGTTTAAAATCTACCTGTATTGTAACAAGTAAGGTTAAATTGGCACAATGCTTGACCCTTAGGTTTGTTCTCTCAAAGTGAAGGTGTGTCAATAGTACTTAGAATACCAGCACACAGGCAAACCCACACTGGAAGTACTGGGAGTGCTGTCTGATTTAGAACTGCCATCACAAATAAAAGCTTCAAGCTTTTGTTCTGACTTAAAGGTTTGTGAGGATGAAAAACTATGTAGGAAATGATAATCAGCTTCTACTGAGGTACTTCCTCCAGGTCAGAGTGCCCTTATATGAGTAATTACGGCTGTGGTGTAGAGGACAATCCTGGTCTATTTTAAGTGTAGCCATACTGTGGCAGCATGCCTACTTATTGTGATCAAGGTGTGCTTTCACCACAGTTTCTCAGAAACTGATCAAAGGAAAGTTAGATACCACAGGGTCAATTTGCCTGGCAGGAGCTGGTTTGAGAATAAGGTAACACAGGACTGGAGCCATTGTAATGAGTTAAAAGGAGTAGCAAATACTTGAATACTGGAGTGTTCTGTTAGTTCTTCTGTTCTTCATACCATTTTTGATTTTCAAGTGCATTTTTATGTGGGTTTTTTTTTCTCTGCATTTGGTCCCGGGGAGACATTTACAGAGAAAGTGCAGAAGCTGTGGAAGGGCCAAATTTTTCTTAAACTGATGCTGCATGACAGTTGCATACACCTATGTTGAGTTGTTGTTGTCCCTTTAAGTTTCGAGATAAATGATGGAATTAAAAAAGAATAGAAAAGGTTTTGTTCATCTCCGGAATGCTGCCTCCCCTTCTGCTAGAGAGGAGTATTCTTTCCCAGGTAGCTCTTAATGCTCTGAGCAGTGTAGATCGTAAAGTACTCCTAACCAAATCACTAGGAACTTAATATTACCTTGTTTGCTTCTCTTTACTAATGAAATTGAATTGCCTCATTTAATTTCTTATCATTAATCTGATTGTTCCCTCTTCAGAAGAGCACTTCCCTCTTACTACACTTCTCAAATACCTGTGAAGTCAAACGTAATTTTCTGGAATATGCTCCAGGTTGGTGCAGGTTGCAGGTAAATGTCATTTAGCTGAGTCACTCACTGTGACAAGCAACAGCTGAATACCAAAAAGGGAGTGTTATCTTCATCATATTAGTCTGGTAGTATGAACTACAGCATCAGATAAAGTGCTTTGCGTTTTCTGCTTTCCCTTCACCAGCACCACCTGCTGATTTTGCAAAACAGTATTTTGAGTAAGCTGGAGTTGTATGCAGGAGGGGCTCCGAGATCAAGGGCTCTGAAAACTTGTTTGATTTTGTGAAGATTAAACTGCTGGTGTGCGTGCATGTGTGTGAGCTGTTATGCTGTTTTACTTGGGGAAAGTGTTAAGCTCTATTTCCTCTGTCCAAGGTCAGGCACTGGCAGTGGCCAAGGGCTGGTGGAAACAAGCCTCAACTCTTAGTACTGTCCTCTATCTATGAACTGTGTAGACGCTCAGATTCTAGATAGTGTGAGTTTTATGCAGAGATTTAATCCTTTATCCTAGATGGTTTCAGATGACTAAAATCTATTGCCTTGTAATTTGCAAGCCTCCAGCACCTAAACAGTAGTTTTAGTTCACAAACAAGTAAGTTGTGATGTCCTTATTCTATTCTTTTGCGTATCCTCTCCCTCCTCCACCATTTTTATTCTCTTGAGACCAAGCTTTCAACACTGTCCTCATTGATTATTGTTTTTTTCCTTAGTTAATGCAAGAAACAGCAGCCTCCTTGTCATCATTGAGCAAACTAAGAGAATTGTGCACAAAAATATAACTGCTCAGGAAGTTCTGAGTTGTAATTTATGGCAACACATTTATGCCTTTATTGCATAATAAAGGACTGGTTTCTGTAAGGAGATAGCTTGCTTCATATGCAGGAATACTTGGCATCTAGTGACCAGAAATGTTTAAAGGGAGCAGGGTATTACTACTTTATAAAGAGTGACCATGCATGGATATTTTAGCTGTTTTGAAGGGTCTGTAGGTCATAACTCATCTTCTGTATGTCTGTCCGTTTGCAGGTTGGCTGAGCTCCCTTCTGAAGCCTTAAACCCTGCAAAGGGAAACTGAAACTCTTTAAATAAATACCTTTTAGCTACTAAATTCTGACATCTAGGAACTACTTAGCCCTCTTCCTGCTAAACCTTGAGACCAACTTTCCCCAATAGCATCAGGAAAATCTAGGGACCTTTCCTGTGATACCCAAGGTTTGTGTGTGTCACCTTCCTGTCACTTCTGTTTCACTAGCCTGCTTCTGCAGCAAGAGGAACAGAAGGTGTCATTGACAGTCAAGGACTTCTTTTTCAACTTTCGTATGTGGGTGAGACGTTGGGTCTCATCTGTATACGAGACAGGTCCATGTGCAAGAGGGCAGTGAGGTGGCAATCATATCTTTTAAGGAGAACTAATTAGTTGATGAATTTGACTACATGGAGTATGTGATAGAAAACAAAACCTGCAGTATCCTGTTGTACTGCTCGTTTAGTAATCCCACAGAGTGCAGACCAAACTGGGAAGATGCTGTTCCCCCCACAAAGAATGACAGGAACTTTGCACACCTGTCACATTCTGTTCTGCCCCCAAATCCATAAAGTAGTGGCTGTCCTCTGGGCCTGTATTAGCTACAGGTTCATTTCTAAAAGCTGTGTTAAAAATAATCAAAGAGGCTGCAAGGTGGAAAAATCAGTCTACTGAAAAATACAGATCTGTACTGCTGATTCTTTAGGATGCTCAAGTGTCAAATGTAGTGCAATGATACTTAAGTGAACTTTATATTGGGTTGGTGGTGAACAGATTAATCTGCTCCCCCATTATGCAACTTGGCATGGACTGCAGAACTCTGGAGAAGCTGCTGGTGTGGTTAGTCATACGCAGCATTGCTGTGGCTGTGCTGCAGCTATTCCTATGAGGTTAAAGCTAGGTTGGGTACATTCACATGACTGTCAGTGGGTCCTCTGACAATTATTGTTTAAAAAATCCCCCACAACATTATAGCAAAGGAAAATCTTGCTAGCTATTCCTTTCCCATAATCTCCTCAGCTTCACTGGAAAAAAATAAGAAAGGTCAGCAAATATTAGAAAGACGTTTACAGAGAAATTTTTCATATTCTGTCATGTAACCCAAACCATCTAGTTTGCATAGTAATAGATATTTTGAATATGCCTCAACAATTCACTTATGTCAGTAAGCCTCAACAAATCATTTATATCACTCTTTTTTTTTTTAAATGTCATTAGGAGCATTGACCCTTTTTTTGAAAGGAATGATTGACCCTTTTTTTAAAAATCAAAATTCTTCATGTCAAAACACTGATTTAAAGTATCTTATTGTTTGCTGTCACTCCTTTCTCAATACGGAATTATCATCTGACCCTCTGAACACTATCCAATCCAATTAATTATCTCAGCCAACTGTTTTGACTTTGATCCAATAAACAAAATAAATACTATCTTCTGTGACTTGAGCAGATTGCCCTTAATGTCTTGTTTTGCCAAGTCACAGTTTCCCCTCACTCTGGCCTCTCAGGAGCACTGTGCAGAGGACAAAACCTTCACCTGGCCAAAACACTCTCAATAATAGTTATTTCTCAGTGCCTGCTTGGAGCCTTGTCTGAACTTCTTAATAAACAATGTTAGTCACCCTCAAGTGTAAGCATCGGGCTGCTGGCAAAGATTTGTGCAGGGTGGACTGAACATAGCAACTTAAGAGCCTTTTCTGAGGCAAATGTCTTGTCAGTTGCCTGGATTCCTCTTTGATAATCACCATAAACAAAAGGCCCAGTCAGAAATACTACATCATTTTATTACCTTGCCTTGTTCCACTTGTTTAAGGGCATAATCAACAGGTTTGCCTTTCTGATGTTTTTCAGATGTAGAGATGCTTCAGTCCAAACCAGATACTCCAGTTGCTGGAGATGAAGTTTCTCTAACTACAAAAGACTCAATGCTCCGCAAGTTTTTAGAAGGTGAGATATGTTTGGAGAGAGGGGTGGCAGTATCACAGTTAAAGGAATTAAATGGAACTTGAGATTTCTCCTTGATTTCTTTAGAATAGGAGCTAGTTGACACTGTTTGACATGGACAGCTTTGCCTTAGTGGATACAAACAAGGCACAACAGAAAAAGCAGCTTGTGAGATGATTTCACAAATACAGTTAGTTTCTTACCAAAGAGGAATGATTCCTAGTTCCAGTCCCTGCCTACCAGTAAGTGCAAGCATGCAGCTGGTACCTATTCAGGAATGGCTGTCTTTTGTCCTTATCTTGGTGATGGGAATTAATTGTGGTGTCCTGATGTGGGTGCAAGCTCCCTTCATGGGCAGAGGCTGAGCCTAAAATAGAGCAGCACAAACTAGTGATAAATTTTAATGTAGATGGTTTATTCAAAAGTCTAGCCATTGAAACAGCAGCCTAGGAAGAGGAAAAGAACTGCTGGCTCCCAAATCTGATCTGTGCTCTGCCACTTCAGTGCTCTCTCTGCGTTCCCTGACCAAAGCCAGACCTTGGCTCTATGCTGTCCCCGCTGAGCATGATTGGTTGTCCAGGCCTTTTCCTCACTCACCAGATGCCATTGAATACAGGCTCACTTTTTGTGGGTGACCCAGCTGGACTGAGAGCAAGGTTAAATTTTTCCCGTTTTCCTGCCAACACCGATTTTCTGTCAGTCCCATTGCTCTGATTCAACTAGGTGTTACAACATCACTAAAGGAAAGTCGGTCCAGTGGTTAGGGTGTCATTGTGACTTGGTAACAGAGCGGGGAGTTAGTCTAGGGGATCTTAATTCCTTTTGCTAGCATGCAAACAGAGGGAGAATAGCTTTTAAATCAGGTATGACAGCATTCGATGATTTTACAGTCATGTTAGGATTGAAAATAGAATGGAGATGATGAAGTGGTATAATGGTCACCAGGCTTGTTAAATACAGATGTACATACCCAGTTTCCCCTGAGACACATTGTTCTGAGATCAAATATATTGTCAGCTGATGGCGATGGCTCATTTTAGACAAAGGAATAATTCTCTGTAGTACTTTATACACCACTACAAATAACTTTTGGAAACCAGTGCTCTGTTTGATTTGTTAACTGTTTTAAGACATTAACTGGAATTAATTGAACTAACTGTTCCTCGAGTTCTTAAAACAGTTAGGAGATTTTCCACTATGGTTTCTTCACCAAAACAGATGGTACAGGCTTAGTGGCAAATGCTTACATCCTACTACATGTTAATGACTTGATAAAGTCCTGTCTTGAAGGGCTTTGGCACTTTAAGTTACTGCAAAAATGGATGTTCTTGCCTGTAAAATGGCCAGCCTGATAAGAATGAGGTACATAGTGCATCTGGAGGGATCCAGTATTCAGTGAAGTGGCCAGGTTGTTTTTCTTACAAACTCTACTTTGTTGTAGGCAGTAGCTTGGATGTGCCAGATTCAGAGGAAGGAGTTTATCAGCAATATGGTGAAGATGTATACTATTCAGTGGAACAAAATACTTTTCCACAGGAAATGGCTAGCAGACCTCCGGTTCCTGTTCCAAGACCAGAATCCAGCTCTCCACAGCCAGACAATGAGCTGTACATCTCCAAAAGTGAGTCGGATACCAGGACCTAAACTGTAGACTAGTCAACTGTAGAATGGTCTTGATGTGGGCTCCAGTTACCAAATAAACACCAAGAAAACCTACATGTTTTTGAGACCACTGGATTATTTGGCTCTGGAGCTGGGTTACCTTTGGGATCCAATTTCAGATCTATTTTTCATCTTCTGCCTACTTGGAAAATGTGGGGATGTTTTATCCTAAGGTCTTGGCCTCAGCTTGCTCTTAATGAAAGCAATAGGACAACAGATACCCCCTGAATGGTATAAACAAATCCAACTAAATAGGAAAGATCCTGATGTTACAAGGACACAATCAAGCTAATAAATTGAGACATTACTGCTCTGTAATGGTATTATTGATTCCATAGTATTTGTATAGGACACAATTCTGTACCTCCGTACCTTCCTTTTGAGGTGGGGTTTAATTGAAATTGAAGAAAATTGTGCCTCCTAGTTTGCTAGGCAGTTTTGAAAATCTTGGTCATATTTCACAAACATTCTAACAAGAACTACAGTAACATGTGGGAGAGTAATTTCAGTGACTCTGCCTTCCCTCTGTGACAGGATTGTGGGGGAAGCATGTCCAGATTTCTCTTTGAGGGGGCTGACCTAAATTCTTTGAGGTCCATAGAAGACAAGTTCTACTGTACAACTCCTTACCTTATTTTTTCAATGGACTTAGTAGGATGACAGAAACTGTAATGCAGTGCAGAATTGTGTATGCTTCCCACATTCATCCCTGCTATTTCTGTCTTCATGAAATGCATTTCAGTATATAAAGTGTTTGTTTTACAGTTTTTGCGCAGAAAGCTCAAAGACCTGAGAATCTCTATGTCCCTAGAGGAAGGGTTAAGAAAGGTAAGTCAGAAGTTCATCTTAAAAATCTTTCCAGTAATATAAAAGCGAATCTGCTGAGGTAGCTTCATTTGTGTGAAATGTGACAGAATAGTCTGTTTTACAAGGCTCTGAGGGTAATAGTCCTATATGAATGACCCAACCTTTATGACCTTATGTGACATTGGAAACTTTTTATAATTGTGAGGAGAGTACCCTTTTATCACATACTGTGTATATCCCTTGTCAAGAAGTTTATCCTGATTCAGGATCATAAAGATCACTGCAGTCCTTTTTTATGTTGTGACCCATATTACTTCATGGAGTCAATGTCTGACTTTCGATCTTCTGGATATAGTTGATATAATGTTGATCATTATTTCCTAGGATTTAACCTTTAGTGAACTGCTTGCTGTTGATCCCTGCACTTCTAAAACTGTGCCATTAGTCTTTCACTTCTTATCTTATGCACCATCAGAGTGTCAGGAACCACATCTGAGCTTTTATCTCATGCGTTGGGAGCTGCTCTTTATGTTGCAAGTGAGTTACAAAGGGCAAGGGTTGAGTTTTCACCTTTCTGTTAGGAAGAGTCCAGCTTTGTGACTGCCAAGGTAAAAGCTCTGTTTTGTGGATTGCTGAGGAGAGAGAGAGTTTTGCAGTGAGGAAGCAGAGCACTTTAAGGAGCACATTTTGTGCTATTCGCTTACATTTTTTTTTAAAAACAGAGGTTATCCCTGGAACATTTGTGTACAAGGCTACCTCTCAGCCCTGAGAAATAGGAGGATGGCATAAGAACAAAACACTCTTCTGGTTAGGGAAACATTAATACTGATTTATTGATCTCTGCTATATCAAGGGTGCTTGAGTTTCTTTGTATTCAGTGAGGCAAGGTGCCACAAGTTCAATAATATTTTTGGTGTTCTCTTTTCAGAGACAATAGTCAGGCCTGTAAAGGACCTGTCTCAATCAAGCATATACGATCCATTTGCTGGAATGAAAACCCCAGGGCAACGGCAGCTGATTACATTACAGGAGCAAGTGAAAATGGGCATACTCACCGTTGATGAAGCTGTACTTCATTTTAAGGAGTGGCAACTGAACCAGAAAAAGAGATCAGAATCATTCCGGTTCCAGCAGGTACAGGCATATTCCACTGTTTAAGAAATACAGCTGTCTGTCTAGTTATATATCACAAGCTGTTCAGTGTGGGTACTTTTGTTTGCTGATTGGAGCTGGGGGGCTGCTCACACAGTCCCCCAGCTAGCAGAGCTCTCTGCTGACATGGAGGGGCTGTTCCCATGCAGCAGTAAGCAGGTAGTTGTTTTAGACTTCTGTTGTCTTGCAGTACTATTGTTAGTTTTTGGAGATCTGTATGCTAGGAATTGGGCCAAATCCAGTTGGCTAAACTACCTTTCTAGAGGTCACCTAGCACCTACCTGCTGGCAAGGGAACTTCTGTGATGAACATTTAGCTTGTCAGTTCTCATCCATTTCAAGTCAGTGAAGACACAGTGTTCTAGATGGTGTATTGGCTTTGAAGTCTTATCTTGTAGATGGTCATATCCCTCCCTGGGTGTTTGATGGCTCCAGGACTACCTGTTCTTCGCAGCTAGGCAAGGTCCAGCAACAGTCATTAGTGAAAGCACAGTGTTTAGGTGGCTTAGCTGAATGAGAGAATCATTATGTTGGCATAATGACTGGTGGGACTAGCAGTCATAGTTTAAAATTTCCATTCTCAATTAAGAGTGGGGCTCCCTCTTTAACAGCACTGCCTGCTTCTTTTGGAGCCTTGTGTTCATGCTGCAGCAGTCTGCTCTCATACTTTTGCTGATCTCCTGTATGTGACACTGTTTTGGGAGCTGTCAGAACAAGGCCAAGACTTTTCTCCTCCTGATTCTCAGTTGGAAGGGTTTCTCTACCCAGAAACAGTCAGGGGGATCCCTTCTTCCATCAATAAAGAACACAGTGCTACTTCAGTAGGTGTCTGTAGCAGAGGTGAAGTGGCATGTTCTGTGTCCCATCCCATGAGCAGCTTTCAAAGTGTCTGCTCCAGATCTTGCCTCATGGTACAGCAGTTGCTCTGTCTGCTTTTCCACCTATTCAGGGATTTCCTCCTCTTACATACGTACATAACTCCCTGATGGAAAAGTTGTCTCTATTTTGTTTTTCTTCCCACCTTTCCTTACTGCAAGGTGCAGTAAGCTGCTGCACAATGGTGAAGAGACTTTGTTCCCAGTTAAATTTCCAGGTGCCCCCTTCTGCTTCAGTGGGGACATTCTGAATTCTTTCTGAATTGTCCCTCACACTCTGGGATATGTGGCAGCCTCCTCTGTCCCTGCAGTCAAAATTACTTGTTCATTAGTACAGAAAGGACTGTGGGTCTTGTTTCCGTGGCAGTGGAAACAGAAAATAGAGGAAGTTCTAAACCAAATATGCTGCTTATCTGCAGCTGCCAGTGACTCTGTGAACTCAACTTTAATATACACAATGAGCATCTGAAAAAACTTGGCTTCTGAAAGGCACATGTGGATTTCTGAAGGGAACAGATTAAAACCTGTTGACATGATTTGGACTTCAGCCAGATCTAGCAGGCTTTGTTACAGCTTGGTTGCGAAGTTAGCTGAAATATAATATTGGTGTTGTCAGAAAGCTGCTCATCCTCCTTTATCCAAAGCCCTGAAAAGATATTTTGTAATGTTTTTAGGAGAATCTGAAGCGACTACGAGACAGCATAACCAGGAGGCAAATGGAGAAGCAAAAAAAAGACAAAAGTGCAGGTAAGAGTCTCTGATTCTGATATTGTCTGGTAATGAAGCAGATAACAATATTAATAGACTTTTCAGGCAGAGATGTCTCCTTGTGTATTGTAGTTATGTGATATTTTAATATTCACATCCGTATGCCTGTTGGCTTAAGCATAGGGAAGTTGCTTTACTCCTCAATTTCCCAGACTGAGGAAAGGATGCCCACATCTGTGGAGTGAATCTTGATTCATTCATGTACAGTTATGATTGCCCTTACATATTTAACTTTGTTCTCAGGTGCAAAGCTTTCTCTCAGAGAGAAAGGGTACTTGCATAGACCCTTCTGAGCTGTCCATTTTCCCTTTCAGATTTGGAAATTACGGTACCCATTCGACATTCTCATAATACTTTGGGGAAACCAGAATGTGGAATATATGAATATACCCCCAGGAAAAACCTTTTCCCACCAAAAAAGGAGTTAAAGCGAGGAGACTGGAAAACAGAAAGCACATCCAGCACAACAAGTAAGCAAATCCTGAGTGTCAGCCTCTCTGCAGGAAACCTCGATTGAAAACACTTCCCCAGCCTGACTCTGGGGTCAGCTTAGGGGACAGGAATTTTGTTCCTGAATGCCAGTACTGACGCAGCCACCACAAACCCTGTATACCTCAGGTTGGCTGTTCTCAAAACAGTAAAAGCAACTCCAGGTACATCAAGTGGTTTAGGCATCTTGTGTCTGCATCTCTGCAAGAAGAGAACCTGAAAGCTGAATGAAGGATTCCCTCGAGGCTTCTCAGGGATGGTATATTGCCCGTTTTCAGTTCTTACAAGTAGATGGCAGCTGCTCTCTCAGAAAGAAGGATGCTCCCTTGCTGTGACTCTCAGTAGGCAGTATGCTTTTCTGGTCTGAAGGGCATAGTTATATTGCAGGCTGGGAACCAGTCTCTACATGTCATTTCCTCAGTAGTTGTAGATAAAAGACAGCATTTTTCATTGGTTACTGTGGGACTTCTTGAGTGACCTGGACAGTCTGCACATTTTTATTATCTTTGAGTTGTATTAGGTTTAATTTTTGCACATTAAATCCCTGCACTCTTGCTGTTACTGCAGACTGAGCAATTCTTGCAGAAAACATTAAGATCATTTTGGTCCTTCGAAAGGAAAACCGAGTCCCAGGGAGGTTATTAGCTTTGTGGCTCTTCACGAGATATAGCTGGCGCACATCCAACATAGGTGCCAGTGACAGCTGACTGAGTGGACAACTTGCATATAATGAGTTGAGAGCAATGTTAATGAGCCTACAGAGTTCACTGTGTGCAGCTTGGCTCTCTTTCCCATGGCGTGACTGTGAGAACAGACCCAACACATTATTTAGCACTCTTAAGTGCTGCTCTTTGTACCAGCTGATAATGAGTTACCTCACCAAGGCTTGGGAGGGACTGCATCTTCTGAGAAAACCTCTGTAGCCTCCATTTCTGTTTATAGGTTTCTGAATGTTACTGTCCTGGTATTGCACAGCCCTATAGAATGTGATATATTTATGACTGAAACCAGCCATAGCATCATAGGATATGTTTGTGAGTTGCTGTCTCCTTCATAGATGGCATGACTGATTGCAAAAATATTCCCCACTCTGAGTCTATGCAAGTTAAAAGGGTTTGCATAAATGGTTGCTGATAGTTCTTTGAACAAACTTCTCATTTTACCTCTGAAATAGACTAGGAAACATTCCTGTGTTGAGCAAGGAGGTAATGAGCAACTCTTGGGAACAGTAACCTCTCAAGCAGTCAGTTATTCCAGGAATGAATATGTGACAGTGCTCAGAGCCATCTACCTCCATGCAGTTGTTAAGGACATGGGGAGTGCTAATTTAATTATACATAGATGTTGAGTGTGTAACGCTTGTGAAAATACTTACATGACTTGCCTGCTCATATTAGCACCAGATCTTTTCAGTTAGGTTATGGTTGTGAGTATTTAACCAGAAGCCTGGACTTAGATATGGCAGAAGTCTGCTAGAAAGAAAGCAAAATGATGATTTGGCCCTGTGGTCTGTGTGGTATGAAATGCCATTGTTTGGATGTGTGAAAAATAGTGGAAATAAATTAATCTAAACAAGCGTTAAATGATGCGTGCAAGAGGCAAGCATGAGAAGTCCTGAGTTAGTGATCTGCAGTTAAATCACCCGGACTTAATAATCAGTTTGTTTTCTCTTGCTTACTCCAGGTAGTGCAAGTAACCGTTCCAGCACTCGGAGCATATTGAGTGTCAGCAGTGGGATGGAAGGGGACAGTGAGGTGAGTTCTCATCTCTGCTATATATTGGTCCTCTGTTCTTAAGTACATGGTTTTGTTTTCATGCAAAAGAAAAGGAGCTCAGGGATGGCACTGTGTTTGCAGAAATGGCAAAATGTAGCCACTTCTGTTGTAAAGCCAACAAGAACCAAATTCTACTGCTCTATAACCACTTTTCTTCACTTGTAGGACAATGAAGTCCCAGAAGCAACTAGAAGCCGCAGCCCAATAGCTCACCAAGCAGAGAGGCTACCTTTCCCAGAAAGGCCTCCCAGAGTACCTCCTCGAGGTGCAAGCAGGTAAAGCTAAAATGCAGCTCAAACATCAGCTTTCAGTGAATCAATGTGGAAGCCTTGGGCAGAAAGCAAGGCTTTCAACAAAATCTACCAGATTATCTATAAAAACACACACTTTAGGAATTGTACGATCCTCATTTCTCCTCTGTAATACTTGGTGGATTTGGTTTCCTAGTGGGTAACTTGCCTACTGCAGTGCTCTTACTACAGTTCACACATTGCAAGGGACAGCACTGTAGAAGCACACAGCACTTGCCCTATTAAGACTGGCCCAGGTGGAGCAGCATCCTGCTCCTGGCAGATTTTTAGTACCTGATCCTCTTGAGAAGATCCTCTTGGAATATAGGAAGTGTAGTGCAGAGGGAATTCCCTTTTGGCATTCCCTTGGACTTTTTTTCTTTTTACAAATTTCCAATCTTTCCAAAGCCCATTTGTTTACATGTATGATAGGCCTCAAAGTAAGAACTGCACTAATTTTATAAAAGGTATTGAGGGGGTTTGTCTTGATTTGATCAGACTACCACAAGCATAAGTTACATTCCTTTAGTCCAACCAGTGCAAGTCCATGAAGTCCAGGCCCCAGACGCTTATCTATGTACAGTTTAAAATTATCCAACTGTTAAAATAGTAATTACCAACGTGTAGGTGCAGTAAGTTCTGTATGTTGGCCTGGCTCTGGCAAGAATACAACTGTAACTTACCTGTAGTTTGAACAAAAACCCAACCAACTTTGAATCTTTTGATCTCTTCCTATTGCTCTTCATCTTGTTTTCAGGAGAAAGCTACTATGCTGTCTAAGTTTTACTCCAACCAAGTATTATAGTATCTCCTTTCAGTAATAGTAAAATTACTGCAGCTGAAGAGCAGAGAAATAACTTGGACAGGAACAGGGCTCTGGTGCCTCAGCATTTGCTCTGCTGATGAATCACTGATAGCCTGTTTTTCTTATTATATGACTATTGCTTGTAGACCATTCTTAGGTACAATGTTATTGCATGCAATGTGTAGTTCCAGAACCATATTCTCTACTATTTTATTGTAATGCATTCTCTGTCTTTTTCTAGACCTGTAAGCTGTGAAGGTTTTTATCCACCACCTGTGCCCCCAAGAGGTCGCTGAATCTCTCAACATCTGTGGAACATGAGATTTTTCTGTTTTTATGTGTGTTTGTACAGATATTTTGGGGTTAAGTTATTTATAAGTGGAGCCAAATGTTTTCTTCCCTTTCTTCCTCCCTAAAGCTCTGGTGACTTTTCCCATGATTTTCAGTGAAACTTCTTGGCTTTCTGTAACTCATTTGTTTGGAAGAATTTTGGTGCTTTGGGACTTCAAGGAAAAAGTGTTATGGTTGGGAAGGAGAATGCTGATATGTGTCTTCACAGCCCTGCACCAATGTGTAATTTCTACTTGACCAAGAAAGAACACGTGTCGTTTAGAAACTAAATCCTGATAAGCATTGTTACCAAAACCCTTGATAAAACCTGCGAGGGCTTGACTGGAAAACACACTTGAAAAACTAGAGAAAATAAGTTGTTCAAAGACTTTGAAGAACATTCATTACAGCAGGAGCAGGTGAATGTACTGGTGTAGTGGACATACTGACCTTTCAGAAGGTGTAGCATCTCCCTCCAACAATCATTAAACCATGGAAGGATGAGAAGTTGTCTTTATTAAAGCATGTATTTTGCATACAGCCTTGAAACCACTTTCCCTCTCCCCTTCCCTCCCCAAAACATTAGCAAGGTGTTGTGTGTGCTGCATTTACCGTGACAATTACCAAGGCAGCTGGTAAGGGACCTACTGTATCACAAAACAACTGTAATTAAACCTTTTTTGGGGGAAGGGGGTGGGTGTGTTATTACTTAGAATGTTCATAGAATGTTTTAGGCTGGAAGGGACCTCTAGAGGTCATCTTGTCCAACCTCCCTACACAAGTAACACTTGAAAGCACATGACCAACCTCTCAGATTAGAGTGAGGAATTGGCAGCAGTGCTTTTATTCTATATCTCTTATATGTGTTCACTGTAGAAGCAATATGAAGGCATTTCATGTCATGCTTTGGAGTAGCCTAGCGAGTCTACAGTCATAGCTGCACCCGCCTCACAAACACCAGCTGTGCAGTTACTGCTGCAGGGGAAACCAGCAGCCTGGGGGCTGGACACTGCTTGCTTTGCTCTTCCTTTCTAGCGCTGTGACTCTGCAACAGCTGTGTCCAGCCATATTTCTGCCTGAGGGCTTACAAGCTTAAGGAGAGCTTCCTGGTTTGGCTCTCCCTTTTCCAAATCTAGAAAGCATGTAAGGCAGAAATTAATTTTGATTCCTCATCTCAAGGGACTCCAATTTTGCAGTCTTCCGAGCATATCCTGGCCCTTGATGGACAAATGTAGGGCTCTGGTTGTCCATGAGTGACACAGATGGGAATTCTACAAGATAACATACAGAGTAGAGAATTAAGCATCATTACCTACTTGGTTTGCAAGTCATTCCCCCTCTTCCAGCCCTGAAAGAGACATAGATACATCTGTATTAGATGATCCCTCAGGTGCAGGTACGACATGTAAAGCTTCTGTGCAGTAATGTAAGCTCCCCTTAATCTGTAGAAGAGCAGGTGATAGAATTGTAGCTCCTTTCTCTTGCAGGATGGCAAAGCCAACATGCAGAGCTGCAGGAAAGACAGCATCTGTGACTCAGCCAGCAGTGAACAAAGGTAGAGAAGTCTGTGCTGCCTCAGCAGTATAGATATAAGCTAAACATCATCTACACATTAAACTCATGAGGTATGACTCCAAATGCAGTTCGTATAGCCTCTCCTTTTGATGATATGAGGATGCAAGTGTTGTGCTGCAGGCCTATAGCTACAGAGGTGACCTTTTTTCTTTTTTTTTTCTTTTTTGAAGGACCTCCAGTAACTCTGACACTACACACTCTCACTGACGGTTTGCTCCTTGTTCACAGTAGCTAGGGGAATGGTGAGGTGGGAGCTGCCTTTCTGTGCTCTCCTTGGAACAGAACAAAGTTTCCAGAGCTATTCAGTCAAATTGGAAGCAGGGAATGAGGTTCGGTGCTGAAATGAGGAAAATGGTAGCATGGATAAATCAAAGAAATAGAGATAAAAGAAATAAACTAAGAGGAAAATGAAGAGCTTGCTTCTCTTCAGCTGTCCCACGTGCTTTGGTTTGCACACAGCTCCCTGGTTTTGCTCCAAAGTTACCTGTGTCCTTAGCGGTGGCTGCAGCTGTGCCTCCAGAGCTTGGAGCTGTGATGTGATAGGAGGAATTTATCTGCTTCCACATCTGCCAGGCACAACATAAGGTAGAAATGTAGGATGTGGGGAAAACTGCAACAAGGCTGGAAGAGAAGAACAAAATATGAAAGTGTGTCATGCAGATTTCCTTTCAAAATTGTTGGACTGAAGTAGCCCAGGGATCTGTCTTTCCTCAGCTAATTTTTAATTCTGTACTCCCTGCATGCAATAGCCACATGTCTTCTGGGGAAGGGGTTTATCGGAGCTGTATCTGAGCATTTGGCTTTGCACAGTCCTAATAATATGGCCGTGAACTGGATTTTTATTGCTAGTACTGCAGTGAAATGGTTTATATCTGAATTGCTGAAAAGCAGCTCATAAGTATCTTTTCAGTCCCTCTCCTGTTTGCAGCTTAGATACTTCCTTAGTCTGACCTGACCTATCGTACAAAACCAAATGCTAGTTGGGCTCTGGTTTGGAGGAGAGGTGAGCTGGGACAGGTGGGGCTGAGAAATACTGTAAATAGAGTCTGTTCAGGCCCCTTCTGCACTTCTTAAGTAGGGGGGGATTTAAGATGCAGCTGTAGTCTCAGGCATTCCTGTTTTGCTTTCTCTTTGTAGCTTTTCCTGGATTAGTTAGGAGAACTAGCAGTCACAGCAAAACTATCACCCTATCAAGGAGAAAAGGAACACAAAAGTTACTTTACTGTTAAATGCAGGTAAACAACTGGGATGCAGGCATGACTTTCAAGTCTCTTGCAGGCCACCAGAAATGTACCTTCTTAGCTGCCAAAACGTGTGTTCCACATTGGTTTGGTTTCAGTTAGTTGCTTTAAGTCTCTTATGACTCAACATACAGAGTCCTTGTATATGTAGACTCCATTTGTGCTGGGGAGCATGTGGTGTGCATTGCTTCCACCCAAAATGAGAAGTGTACTGAAACTGAAGGTCAGAAAAGACTGGAGAAGGAAACTTTAATGCAACCAGGTTGTTGGTTACTCAGGCATATGCTTGGGGCAGGGGAAGCATGGGAATGAAGGGTGTTTCTGTTGAACATTAGAGCTCAAGGACTGAACAGATAATAAAATTGCTGGTAAAAAGTAAATGGCCTGGCCACCTGCAGGGGCATTAACCAATCCACCAAGCTCAGGTGGCAGCTGGCTGGCCTGAGGAAAGTGTTTGCTTGTTGTACAGCATGCCTCACAAAACCTGCTGCAGCAGATGTCTCTGGCTGGCCCTGCTGTGGGCTGAGACTTCAGTACTAAACAAACTGAAGATGCTGAAGCCTCTTTGTGCTGTCTCCAAAGGGTGAGATACTCTCTTTTGGACTGAGATGCAATGACTAGAAAGAAACATATGGTGTTATCAAAGCTGTCTAGGTTTTTTTTTTTCTTTTTTAATATAAACAAGGGTTTTGAATAGGTTTTGACAAGTATCTCTCTCTATGGGGACCTTGCTTCTACTGAACTTGGAGATTGGAAATATACTATCTGGAAAAAGCATCATATAAAGTAGCTTGCTAAAATATGTTCAGGGAAGGTGGATTGAATGAGCAAGACCACAAGGGGAAAAGCTTTTATGATAGGTATAGTGGTCAGTGGTAAACAGGGAAATCTGTTTTCACATCATTCCTACAAAGCATGGATGGCAGGTAACAGCAGGGAGCAGCTCCCACATTCAGCTTGTGTCTATTGCATCTGTGACAGCTTGCATTCAGCTGTCTATCTGTTGACTTGTGCAATATTTGAGAATATGGCAGAAGCCCCTTTAAAAAAAAAAGAAAAGAATTATGCCTGATAGGCTCTGAAAGTTGTTCCTGTATTTTTTCAGTTTAGAAGTTGTCTTATCAATGAACGCTTAGTGCCGTGAGCTTTTAGGCCTGGGGCGGTGGTTTGGGCTTACTTTGGACTGGCAGCTGGAGACAATTCTGCGGTCATACGGGGCCCTGCAGGCTGCACCCGAGCCAGGGCCGGCAGAAGGCTCGGGCTGGTTCCGTCTGGGCGCAGCTCGGCGGCTGCCCGCGCCGCGGCCCGTGCGAGCGCTGAGAACACGGCACCGCTGACTTCGGAGGGTGCGTGCACATCGCCCTCTGCCACGATGCCCCCAAGTAACTTTAGGTTATTTCATTGATCCATATGCTATAATTTTATCAATTATAAAATAACTCCACCAATCGAAATATAGCTGAACTTCACCAGGCTCACGCTCAATGCCGTAGTGCCGCCAGCGGTGTCGGGGCATTTCGGGTCCCTCAGCCCCGGCTTTGTTTCCGCCGTACCCACCCCGCCCCGCCCACAGGCACCGACTTGCCCCCTCGGCGGGGGGAGCGCCGAGGTGGGCCCCGCCCCGCCCCATGGCGGCGGCCGGAGGTGCGCAGCGCACCAGTGCGCGGTTTGGCTCCTGGCGGCCGCCGTAGGCGCCGCGCTGCTAGTGAGCGGCCGGATGACGTGGCCGGGCAGAGCGGAAGTGGCGTCGCAGGTCGGCGTTGGTGGCGGGGCGCGGGCCGGCTCCGCGGCGGGGCCTGGTGCTTGCGCGGGGACGCCGAGGCCCGAGATGGTGGCG
>VYZX01022659.1:17501-27645 GCA_013401335.1 Brachypteracias leptosomus
TTTGCACATTTTTTTTTACTTTTTTATAGTAACAAAAGATCAGCCCAAGGGGATCGTTTATCAGCAATAACCATGGCGTTGCAATATGGATCAGAAAGTGATGAGGATGCAGCTTTGGCTGGTAGGAACTGAAATGCAGTTTCTCTGTTTATTTTCTTGAATTAAAATATTTGGAATAAGCAAAACTGTAGAGCTCCTGATACATTCAAATATCTTTGCTTCAAAAATATTTTGCAGTGTTTCCAAACTCAGCATGTAATTCTCTTAAACCCAATCACCATTTCCTCCAAGTATATATTTCTAAATGTACAGCTGGCAAGATAGAACCAAACTTGTGTGCCTGTTTTGAATTTGTGTGTGTTTCTAAGTATACTTATCCAAGCTTTAGGAAGCTGTTGCTGGTAAAAGAGATTTACAGTGCTGCAATTGTTTGAGAGAAATCTTGCTCACACTAGCTTGTTCTTTCTTGCTCTCTTGTGCCATTGGGTCTTTTAACTACCTGTCACTTTTAAGGTGAAGCTAATCTATATGTGGTAAAAGGATAGATAAATGTTAGAACTTAATTCAGAAATGTCTGGTCTTGCATAGTAATCATGAAATCTTGCATGAAGGTTTACGTTAAAACAAAAGCACATGAAAAGGCAGGCCTTCATACGGCATCCTCAGTTTCATAACAAGCATACTTTAGCATTATACTACAAGCATATATCCTGTAATACATGTATTATGTCAGATATTTTGGTATTGGTCATAAATTATTACAAGTTGTCTCTTAAGCTAGCTTGCCTTGATAGTTACATTCTCAGTAACTTCCTTGCATTCATCTCAGAGTAGATTTCTGAAATGTTTTTGTACATATACCATTGTTCTATTTTTTTTTGTCTATGTTATTTATGCATTGATATGAAATGAGGCATCTCTTCAGTATATATTTTTGGGACATTTATTTCACACCTGGTAATTGAACTGTACTCTCCACTGCTTTCCAGTGGATGGACATGCTGAACAATTTTTTTGGATCATTTAAGATCTTGCTGCAAGCAAAAGCATTTTTATTCCTGGTTAGCCCAGAGTTCAGTTACTACATCAGAGCAGCTGCTTTCTGGGAGGTGTGAGGAGTATTAATTATCTTGGTTCACCATGATTGTTAGCTGCTATTTTTGCAAATTGTAATTCTGTAAAAACACATGGCTTTTTACATCTTTATGTGAGTTAAATTCTTGAAGTGATTTAGCCACTTTCAGGTGCCACCTTGACTGTGGACATTATTGTCACGAGGCCTTTCGCATGCATCTGACATTTTTGCCTTGCTGCTGTTGAAGCTCTCCTGTCTTCATTGCATTCACCTAAGAGACAGTGTCAATTTTTTTGGTAGACTTCTGTTACAGTTAAGATTTTCTGTCCCTCCAACATACTGCTTGCACATTCCTTGCTTTCAGTGTCTGAATGAAAAGGATTTTTATTTAAACCAAATGGTCTTTTTGTTAGTTGCTCTGGTTATCTCATCTTTTTTACTTCTTCTAACAGTCGTTAAAATAAATGAGGACTAAGCTGTATGATTGAACAATAAGATAACTTTCTCCTTCTTGATACAGAGAACTAAATGTTTGTGAGCTTCTTTGATTGTAGTGGTTGCCTAAGCAATGAACAATATCTGCTTCCAACTTGGAGTTTATCNATCGTTTATCAGCAATAACCATGGCGTTGCAATATGGATCAGAAAGTGATGAGGATGCAGCTTTGGCTGGTAGGAACTGAAATGCAGTTTCTCTGTTTATTTTCTTGAATTAAAATATTTGGAATAAGCAAAACTGTAGAGCTCCTGATACATTCAAATATCTTTGCTTCAAAAATATTTTGCAGTGTTTCCAAACTCAGCATGTAATTCTCTTAAACCCAATCACCATTTCCTCCAAGTATATATTTCTAAATGTACAGCTGGCAAGATAGAACCAAACTTGTGTGCCTGTTTTGAATTTGTGTGTGTTTCTAAGTATACTTATCCAAGCTTTAGGAAGCTGTTGCTGGTAAAAGAGATTTACAGTGCTGCAATTGTTTGAGAGAAATCTTGCTCACACTAGCTTGTTCTTTCTTGCTCTCTTGTGCCNTCTTGCTCTCTTGTGCCATTGGGTCTTTTAACTACCTGTCACTTTTAAGGTGAAGCTAATCTATATGTGGTAAAAGGATAGATAAATGTTAGAACTTAATTCAGAAATGTCTGGTCTTGCATAGTAATCATGAAATCTTGCATGAAGGTTTACGTTAAAACAAAAGCACATGAAAAGGCAGGCCTTCATACGGCATCCTCAGTTTCATAACAAGCATACTTTAGCATTATACTACAAGCATATATCCTGTAATACATGTATTATGTCAGATATTTTGGTATTGGTCATAAATTATTACAAGTTGTCTCTTAAGCTAGCTTGCCTTGATAGTTACATTCTCAGTAACTTCCTTGCATTCATCTCAGAGTAGATTTCTGAAATGTTTTTGTACATATACCATTGTTCTATTTTTTTTTGTCTATGTTATTTATGCATTGATATGAAATGAGGCATCTCTTCAGTATATATTTTTGGGACATTTATTTCACACCTGGTAATTGAACTGTACTCTCCACTGCTTTCCAGTGGATGGACATGCTGAACAATTTTTTTGGATCATTTAAGATCTTGCTGCAAGCAAAAGCATTTTTATTCCTGGTTAGCCCAGAGTTCAGTTACTACATCAGAGCAGCTGCTTTCTGGGAGGTGTGAGGAGTATTAATTATCTTGGTTCACCATGATTGTTAGCTGCTATTTTTGCAAATTGTAATTCTGTAAAAACACATGGCTTTTTACATCTTTATGTGAGTTAAATTCTTGAAGTGATTTAGCCACTTTCAGGTGCCACCTTGACTGTGGACATTATTGTCACGAGGCCTTTCGCATGCATCTGACATTTTTGCCTTGCTGCTGTTGAAGCTCTCCTGTCTTCATTGCATTCACCTAAGAGACAGTGTCAATTTTTTTGGTAGACTTCTGTTACAGTTAAGATTTTCTGTCCCTCCAACATACTGCTTGCACATTCCTTGCTTTCAGTGTCTGAATGAAAAGGATTTTTATTTAAACCAAATGGTCTTTTTGTTAGTTGCTCTGGTTATCTCATCTTTTTTACTTCTTCTAACAGTCGTTAAAATAAATGAGGACTAAGCTGTATGATTGAACAATAAGATAACTTTCTCCTTCTTGATACAGAGAACTAAATGTTTGTGAGCTTCTTTGATTGTAGTGGTTGCCTAAGCAATGAACAATATCTGCTTCCAACTTGGAGTTTATCCTCACAGTTTCAGAAGATATCATGGTGTGATGGAGCTTGTAGAAGATTTTCAGCTCAAATGTACTAGGACATGAGCAGCTTCTGCAGCTCCCTTGCTTCCTCATCTTGTAAATCTATAAAGGCAGGCATAGATCATCAGTATGTATTACTTATAAATAAATATATCATTTTGTAAAAAAAGCTATTTTGTTTATTACTGTTTAATTTAGAGATATTTTAAGACTGGATGCTGCTTTTGGTTTTGCTAGCATCTATCTGCAGTTAGACTTTGAGCATTCATTGTTGTCTAGGTGCTTTGGGACCACAAAGGAGACAGTGTTTACAGCAAACCATACTGAGTAAAGACTAATTTTCTTTCATGTACTTTCAGATACTCTCCTCTCTCTCCGCTCCTTTTCTGCCTCATCATTGAGTAGGAGTACTTTTATATTATATATGCATTTGTGTCTGATAATAAAGCTCAGTTCCTGTTGGAAATTAGATGGCTTCCTCTTTTTGCAGGGAAGTCAATTTAACATCACTCCATTAGGAAACTGTCCCTTCATTAGGAAGCAGTTGCTGTGGTGTGGAATGAACAGCTGGAAATACGTTTTGTTTGGGACTGTTGAATGGCATATATTTTTGTGGTTGTGGTTTACTGCAGGGTCTTTTTTCCTGTATCTACTAACTGTAGTTGTGGTAACAGCTGCATGAAAGAATAACTGACTGTTACTCTCCACTGCCAGCATGTGCTTGGTGGGGATATGGGACCTGGTGCTGCTGCATGTTAAAGAATCTGCAGTCTTGTATTAAATTGTTCCATAGTCAAATGCAGACTTTTTTCTGTCTTTTGATCTGAATAATACATTATTCTTCCATTCTTAAGGTAACAGGTTTCATAGTAGGAGAGCACTTTATGTAAGAATATATAATGTTTGAAACATGCACATCATAATGAAAATATTTATTGCTGTATTACAATATTGTGTAAACACTTTCCTTTTAGTTCCTGTTTAATTTACTTAGCTTTTTATCTTAGGGAATGCTTTGTGCTCTACTTTTAATACAGAGGAAGTACATTTCTTATTTAGGGTATTGAACTGCTTTGTTGCTGGCTGTCACATGAAGAGAACAGTGATATACTTGACTAGTTTGCTATTTTTCTTCTTTCATTAAAAAGAGTGACGCTTTTTCTATTCTGTTTGTTACTTTTTGATGGAGCACTCAGAAAACTGTTTGAGTAAACAAAACCAGAGACAGTATTTTGCTGTATAATCTGTTTTGGAAGCTTTACATGATAGCATTCGCTCAGCTGTTAGAATTTATCTCCATGTTCATGTTGATATGGCAGATACAGGAAGACATAGAGCTACCTCCAATCTTTTGTTTCTACCTCAGTTACTCTGTCCAGCTCCTGCTTTGCTGGCTACTGCATAGTAGATGCTAGGCTGTTAAGTGATGCTGATTGGCATACAGATAATTAGGATCATTTTGAGTGTCTTTCTTGAATCAGTAATGAACATCTTCATTATGTGTTTGCACATCTGCTGAGGTCTACTGTGTTTTAGCTTCCATCGAACTTGCCTGGTAGGTCCCATATGTCATATGTTCACATGGATCTGCAATTTCAGACTGTAGAGGAAAAATGATAGTACTATGTTGTTATGCTGTCAGAATGTCCCCTGGCTTTGTCATCATTTCAATATGTCTTTACTGAACTTGGATAGAAAGCTTGAAATGTTGCCAGCCTCCGCTGAGCAATAATGAAAATGCCAGCTGGAAACTTGGCACGAGTGTTAGAGAACTGTCTTTTTGTGTAACTGAATTACCCAGTGTGTCGTCTGCCAAGCTTTCCTTCAAACTTTAACTCAGAAGAGGGGTAAAAGGGTGAATAATTTAACTATAGTATGTGCAGAATCACGTAGATTTTAGGTTATATCTGTCTGCAAGGTGCAAATTACACTGTTAATGTTACTGAGAAGCATGGAAGGATTGGCTGTTTATTGCTTCCCATCCCATATTTCCAATACCAGCGTTTCTTCTTTCCTGTTGTGTTTCTGTTGCTCATGTAATGTTCCTCCTAATGTTATCTTCAGTAAATGTTAGTTCTTCATAGCATTTCTTTCATTCATGGTAATCCTGAAGCTCATGTATAGGTAACTGGGAAAGTTCACTATAAAACTTGTAAATACTTTTAAATGAAATGTTTATGCTAATTATATAGTCTAACATATTTATTTCTCCTTCATTTTACTGCATATATTAGAAGCGCACCTTCAGGGCTCAGTGTCAGTTTTTTCTGCTAGACTTCGCAATTTTTGAATTGAGCTGTGATTAATATGGCCTAAAGGATTATATAAGTTTTGAAGTCACCTTTTTTATATGTATGCAAAAATTCATTTTTAATTTGGCCATTTTGCTTAACTGGCTAGGCAGCTTTCAAATTCCCGACACGGTTTGTCAGTTTGTGTTCTTGTAGTGAGCTCTTGTCAGATAGCAGAATGGCAGTAGTTCAGTATACAAGTGTATGTGGCATAAATACTAGTGGTTCGGTGGGTAAATAAGGACATAGCTCTTGTATAGGTTGTGTGTGGTTGAATAGTCCTGTTACGTAGTTTCGTACATGAACACTTCTCAGCACTTGTAGGTGGCAAGAGTGCATTACCAGTGACAGAACTGAAGTCTCATCTGATAAGAGATTGCAATACCTAGATAAAGTGCTATTTTTGTCAGCTCAAGGCTCATAAGATATATTTGTGATGTCCTTTTCTGGGGTATGAATCTGACTGCCAGAGACAGCCTTTTCTTCTGTTTTAGATCTTTATCCATTTGAAAAGTAACCAAAAAACCCACTCTGAGTCATCCTGCTGAGTTTTCCATTTTTCCTTTCTCTCTGTGCAGCTGCTGCTCGTTATGAAGAGGGAGAATCTGAAGCTGAGAGCATTACTTCCTTCATGGACACTTCTAATCCTCTTTATCAGCTTTATGACACAGTTAGAAGTTGCCGAAATAATCAGGGCCAGCTCATATCTGAACCCTTTTTCCACTTGCCCTCCAAGAAAAAGTATCCCGATTATTATCAGCAAATTAAAGCACCTATTTCATTGCAGCAGATCAGGTAAGAAAACAGAGTGCAAATTGCATCTAGTGGGAAACTATTCAAGGGTTTAATTTCATTCTAGAATCCTATCTTTTGGTCAAGTTGTCAATACCTGATGCAGTGTATTCCATCTTTCCTCTACATTTGATTCTTTCTTATTTCAACTCAATCTGCACCATTTTTTTTATCATCTTTTGTAGATGGCTGCCATTGGGTTTGTTCTCCACTGAGTTTTAATTGTAATGTGCCTGAAAGGCTGCTATATCAATAATAAATAATCCTGAAGGTTAGGTGGGCAGCAGAGATGAAAGCTTCTGCAGAACTCCCATTATTCTCTTTCCTTGATCCTGATGGCATGCTCACCTCTCACTGATGTTACCTCTTACTGTCTTTGAAATTAGTAGTCTTCAGCAATGGGAATTGTAGGAAGATTGTTGCAATTACATTCCTTTTATCTAGGTCACAGTGTAACTGTGGAGAATAATTATTTTAATTCATGATGTAGCTAGTCTGGACTGAAGCAAGCAGTGCACCATTTATAAATCTCTGAGCTGTGAAAGGTTCATCAACTGCCAGAGCGCAGCTGTCAGATGAAAATGGAGTGAAAACAAGTGAGCAATATCTTCCTTTAGCGGTCCAAGATAAATTAATGTGATTGGGTTGGACTGGATGATCTTTCGAGGTCCCTTCCAACCCCTAACATTCTGTGATTCTGTGAATGTGTCAGGCTCCTGAGTGTGCTGACAGACCATTCTGGCACTCATTAACCTTGGGTGGCCCTGGCCTCCTACCCAGTGGCCACTGGGGCTCCCATCCCTGCCTGAGCTACACTGCAGAAGTGCTGGTCCTCCAGCTTTAGTGAGTGAGGACTGGACCCTAACACTGTTCATGTGTTTGTAATCTACCCTAAAACATAACTCTGTGAATTTTAGTTATACCCTAATATGATCTGCTAGACTTGGTGTAGTTGTCGAATAAGCAGTGTGTTTGTTCAATTAGAAAGTAACAACACTGCTTTTTTTTTTCTTTTAAACTTGTCACAGGGTGGTTTGCATGTGCTGGGGAGCAAGTGTGGAGCTGCCACACTGGTTATCTATCTGCCAGTGGCTTTAAAGCAACAGCTGTTGGCTTGGCAAAGAAAGTGTCTTTTCTTGAACAAGGCAAGCACAAAATGTACTTGATAAAAAAAAAAAAGGTGGAATTGAAAAACATCACTGACAGTTGTCAGGAAGCTTTTTGTCTGAATGTACCAAAGAGTATCAGCTCAAATTATGTATTAACAGATTTGATTGGGAGAGAGACCTTCCATTAAAAATACACTTGATATCAGTTACAGGACGAATAATTTGCCATAGGGAAGCAGCTGCGTTTCTGGTTTCCTTACAGTGTAGGCAGGTTACATCTGGCTATGTGTGCAGTACTGAAATTGCATACAAATGTGATGATGAACTGTAGAAAAAAATGACTTCTTGCCAGAGAGCTTAGAAAATAAAAAGGGACAGACAGTCTTCTTAGAAACAATGTTTTTTAGCTCACAAGTTAAAATACATTATTTATAATAATCCACCTTCTTTTAGCAAATTCTGAAATTCAACTGTTCTTACCACATAATCTTCATTTCTTACTATACCTAAAAAATCCTTAGGTCATGTATATGTATATATAATTGTGCTTTAGGGAAAGCTGAAACTAGTGTGGCTTTAGTGATAGTGCAACTATGTCTATACATATTCACAGCTGCCACTCATTAGGGGTGAAGTTTTCTTATGGGGTTTAGCTTGGGGTGTTATTTTTGGTGGCAGTAAGGGTTTTTTTGTGTTTTGTGGCTTTTGGGGTTTTTTTTTGAGATGTACATACAGAGAGCATGTCTTCTGTTCACAGATGGGAACAGCAAAGTTTATTGTCCTAGTGAATTGAAGGTGTTGGAGCAAAGCCTGGCATTCCTGTCTCATATCTCTTTCGCTTTGGCATCTGACTACCTAAGCTATCCTGCCAGAGTGAACTGTGAAATACATGGTGGTTGTAAATTTTGCAGCTAGTCATTTATTCCAGGAGTTTGTGTGTGTTAAATACAGGAAAAGCCTTACAAAATAATATATGATTTCTAGAGGGAGAGTATAGGTATATTTTGTTTTAATGAGATGTACATTATACCTATCCCAGTCTCTCAGTAACTTTATGAGCATTATGAACCTCAGTGTTTTGAGCTGAGTGCTGGTCCCAAGCTATTCCTGGATGTGGAAGGTAATCCTGCTGATAGCTTTAGTTTTCTACTGCTTTCCTTCCGACTTGCTCTTTACAGAATCATAGAATAGCTGAGGTTGGAAGGGAGACCATCCAACACAACCTCTGGCTCCACAACCTGCTTGAGCAATCGCTGCCATTGTTTGACCACCCTCACAGTAAAAAAAAAATAAATTAATTTGTGGTTTGTTTTTTTTCTGTTTCTTGTGTTCAGATGAAATTTCAGGTGTCTCAGTTTGTTCCTGTTACCTCTTGCCCTGTCAGTAGGCACAGCTGGGATGAGTCTGTTGCGCTCTTCATTCCCTCCCACCACATTCATACACACACTGATGAGACTCCCTTTCCTCAAACAGGACAAAACTCTGAGCTGTGGAACAAGAATTTCTTGTTTAAAAAGAAAGGCATGATATTGTGATGGCTGTGACTTCCAGGAGTAGGAAAAGTGCATGTTGTGGAGGTTATTTTGCAAACTTAACATGGTTGGTGGAAAGTCATTCTGTAATTCTAAATGACCAGAGAAGTAGTCGGGAAACAATGCAGAATGTTTGATTACCCAGTACATGAGTGCTCCATGCTGGCATGCTCATGAGAACTGTGTTCTTTGTTAAATTTTACAATGTTAGTGAAGTATGATCCCTAAGCAAAGTGGGTCTGGCTTTTCTACACCAGAGGAGGGAAGTGCTCCAGGGAATTTCTTGGCAGCTGTTCTCTCCTAAAACACGTGTGAGAGTGGTGTGGATGCAGGGACAGTGAAATCGCTCCTCTTTATTGGCATGCCCCAGTGTCTTGCACTCCGGGAAGGTGGGGTTATAGTTGAAGTTTTAAAAAGTGCATATATCTAGTGTAAAACACAGTTGGGTTTGTGTGATGCCTACTATTTGAGGATTTGAAATGCATTTTTCTTATGAATGAATGTCCTTTTGTACAGTGGTCCGCGACACAGGAATCTAAACGTTACGTTTCACTGCACTGGGATGTGTTGAGATTTTCCTGAAACTGTGAGATTTGTGGTGGCTCTTGTTGCCTTTCGACCTTGCAAGAGAGGTGAAGGACAACAGAAAGGGCTTCTTCAAATACACTGCAGACAAAACTAACACTAGAGGCAATGTAGGCCCACTGCTGAATGAGGTGGTGACAGAGGATACAGAGAAGGCGGAGTTACTGAATGCCTTCTTTGCCTCTGTCTATACTCCTGGAGGCTGCCCTGAGGAGCCCCAGACCCTTGAGGCCCCAGAGGAAGTCAGGACAAAGGAGGAGTTTGCCCTGGTTGACAAGGACTGGGTTAGGGACCAATATCCAGCAATCTGGATGTACATAAATTCACAGGTCCTGATGGGATGCACCCACGAGTGCTGAGGGAGATGTCAGAAGTCATTGCTAGGCCACTCTCTAACATTTTTAGTAAGTTGTGGGGAACAGGAGATGTGCCTGGGGATTGGAGGAAAGCAAATGTCACTCCAATCTTCAAAAAGGGCAAGAAGGAGGACCCAGGTAACTACA
>VYZX01022666.1:0-23417 GCA_013401335.1 Brachypteracias leptosomus
AAACCTTAAACCACAACAAGTGCAAAGCCTCTAGCCTTTACTAATAAATTGGGGAAAAAAATCTGATTTAGTGCACGACAGTGTTCGGGTTTCTTTTATGAAGAATGCTATTCGAATATTAACTTTACATAACTTGCTATGGACAGAAAGGTTTAGATGAGAAATGTATAGACCTTTAAAAATTTTAAATCTTTTCATAAAAGATGCTTTTTCTCCTATTTAAAAGTAAAAAACATTCTGTTTTAAAAGAAGTATTTGGGTATATTCATAATTTCCCAGAGTTCCCAGAAATCAAAGCCCTCAGGATGTTGCATGCTAGTGCAGCTGATACGCAGGACGCTGCTGTTAAAAGTTCAGTCTAACAGTGGGAGAATTCTATGATTCAACCTGAGAAGAGAGAACGGCAAAAAATGTAACATTTGAGGAGTATAATCAGAGAGACTGGGAAGTGCGAAGAATTGCATTCAGACCATAACTGTAATCTGGTTCTAAAAAAGTTTAAGAATCCTTTGTCTATAGAAAATCACTCAGTCAAATCTTCAGGGATTAGAGTAATGTAGAAAATTATATTTGCTTTTTTCTAAAAGGTTTCAACCTTTCCTTCATGTCTGGGCATTTAAATCTCAACATGGCACTAAATGTTCTTTTTGTATTACAAATTGAATTGAAGCTCTTTAAATAAGCTGCTAGACTTTTATTTTTGTTTGACAGAATAGTTATGTCATTAAATGAACCATGAGGATTTTGTAGCTACTAAATTTGATTCTGAGTTCTTATTTGTTAGTTTGCAACTTACAGTTACGTTAGACACATTTTTGTGATATAAACATTCATTAATATCAGAACATTTCTCACATCATCTTTCAAATAAATTCTTATTCTCATTTACACAAGATCACACAATAAAAGTTACTTAGATTCACAAGCAATGAAACAAGAGGACACTGTGACAATCATTGAGTCAGACCCACAACGTAGTACAACTCAGTGTATTCCATTAATTGATACCTGTTCATACTAGATCATTATATTTTGGAAAAAAGAAAGCTTGTTGGTTTTTGTTGTTTGGTTTTTTTTTTTAATGGCGACAATGCCTGTGGGAGACCTCATCTGGACTGAGGTCCTTGAACAGAGTGATTTGGACCTTGAGAAGATTCCGGTCTACCCTTGAACAAGAACAAGAGTGGCTACAAGATAGCAAGTGCATTACCTTTGATTTGAATGCTGCAGCTATCACTGTTAGCTACCTCATGAGATTTTCCCTCTGCCTGGTAAAACTCCAGCTCAGCAGCTAGCTGAGATGGAAGCAGAGCGAAGAAAGGCAGAAGGTAGAGCAGAGCCATCTGCTCCCCCCGACACGGACATTTTTAATCAGCTGGTTTCTCCCCCATGCTCACCATCTGGGTGGAGTGATGGTGGTTTAACATTTTCTGCAACCAATTCACTTTACCCTCCGCTGCTAGAAAGCAAAGAAGAAGAGGGGGAGGAAGAAGTTGTCAGTAAACAAAAAGCATTTGGAGGACCTCTGTGTCGACCCCCCATAAGACATAAGGCATGGACTTTGCCCCCTTCTACGGTAACACCTAGAAATCCGCAGCGGTTTTGGTCACTGGTAAAGAAAAGAGCAGCGGAGGAGAGACATTGGGACCTGGTAGAAGATTTAGAACATACCAAACCCCCTTCTGGGGCAGTGCCTTTGGAGTCAGGGGCATCTGCTTTTCCAGTTTTCAAAGCAATTGAGGGTTCTGGAAAAATTGATGAGCATGATCTGTTTGCCTGGAAACTGGTGGTAGATCTAAGGGCAAACATAGCTAAATATAGACTAAATTATTCGGAGGTCATGCAAATGATCCGGATCATAAATACTGACTTGTTATGCCCTTATGACATTATTCATTTGGGACAGATCATGTTTTCCCCTGTTCAACACTCTGTTTTTGAGTCAAATTGGCAACGCATTGCTGAGAAGGCAGCCTTAGCAAACATGCATGCTCCTGAGGGTGATCCAAGAAGAGGAGCAGGAGTGGATGTACTGATGGGTACGCTTACATTTGCAAACCCACAATTACAGGCACAATGGCCACCAACACTGCTAAAACAATGTCAATCTGTAGGGATGCAAGCATTGATGAAAACTATGGAGATGTCTGCTCCACGTCAATGATATACTGTTATTAGTCAAGAGGCAAGGGAGCCATTTTTGAAGTTTGTTGAAAAAGTTGCTGCTGCATTGGGAAAACAGGTAGATGATGAAAATCCATGACATACAGTATGCAATTAGCCAGGGATAATGCCAGTGAAGATTGTCAAAAGGTAATAGAGGCTCTTCCGGGAGACCCCACTCTTGCAGATATGGATACTGCCTGTTCTAAAGTGCGTACAGTGATAGCTGTAGCATTCAAATCAAAAGTAACGCACTTGCTGTCTTGTAGCCACTCTTGTTCTTGTTCAAGGGTAGACCGGAATCTTCTCAAGGTCCAAATCACTCTGTTCAAGGGCCTCAGTCCAGCTGAGGTCCCCCACAGATGTCTTATGTATTATAGACCCTGGTGAATTTTTTATATGGCAAATCATTCTTATACAAAAAAAAAAAAAAAAAANAGTTGTCAGTAAACAAAAAGCATTTGGAGGACCTCTGTGTCGACCCCCCATAAGACATAAGGCATGGACTTTGCCCCCTTCTACGGTAACACCTAGAAATCCGCAGCGGTTTTGGTCACTGGTAAAGAAAAGAGCAGNCTTCCTTCATTTTTATTTGATTTTTTTCTTCAGTGTCTAAATTCTCTGTGAGAATTCTCAATAAGTGTGCTTCTAGTAGGCACATATTGTTCAGTGATCATTCTTGCTTAACATTTGTGCAAATGACAAGCTTTGTTTTGCTTCTGTTTCTAACTGATTGTGCATAACATAAACAAGAGTTTCACAGATTTTTTTGCTTAAACTTTGATTGTGTGTGGTGGGTTAACCTTGGCTGGGCACCAGGTGCTCATTAAGCTGCTCCATCAGTCTCCCCACACTGTGCCCTCAGCAGGGCAAGGGGAAAGAAAGTTAAGAAGGAAAAAACTTGTGGGTCAAGATAAAGGCCGTTTAATGAAAACAAAGTGAAGCTAAGCAAAGGTCACAAGTGGAAGCAAAGAAAACAAAGATTTATTTTCTACTTCCCACCAGCAAGAGAAGTCTGTCCCCTTCCTGGGAAGCAGGCTTCCAATACTTATAGTGGTTGCTCCAGAGGACAATGGATGACACCCCCTCCTCCTCCCTAGCTTTTATTGTTGAGCAGACACCATATGGTATGGAATACCCCTTTCGTCAGGTTGGGTCAGCTGTCTTGGTTGTGTCCTCTCCCAAGATCTTGCCCACCCCATCCCACCGTACAGGGAATGTTGGAAAGAGCCTCGGTGCTGTGCGAGCACGGCTCAGCAGTAGCCACAAGATGGGTGTGTTGCTAACACCCTTCTAGCTCCTAACACAAAGCACTGCACCATGAGGGCTGCTATGGGGAAAATCAACTCCAGCTGAGCCAGACCCAACACATCGGGAAAGCTCAGCTGTTTTTTAGCCCTTCTTTTCTCTTCTTCCTTCTCCCATCTACACAGAAGCCCTCTGTGGTGGTTTAAACCCTGCTGGGACCGGGCATGACATGGCCGCTGTCCCCCCACCCCCGGATGGGAACAGGAGAGGTAGCAAAATACAAACCCTGTAGGTTGAGATAAGGAGAATTTAATACAGCGATGCAAAGGCAACAATCACAACAACAGTAACAGGAGCAGGGGTAAAAATGTACAAAACAAGAGGTATAAAGTGTACAGACACAGAGAGAGGCAACCTGGGTGAGACAAAGACGGGACTGCTCTGCCCACGCCTCTTGTACACAGGACATGATGTCAGCATGGTATCGAATAGCAACTCCTGGTGAAAATTAACCCTAGCCTGGCCCAACCAGGACACCCTCCTAAGCTAAAACACAGCAATACTTCCCACATATGTGTTTATATTTATATACGAATGTAATGCACAATTAAAACAGAATTTTTGTGTTTTATTTAGTTAACCTGTGAAATACCCTAAAGCCCGTGCAACTATGACTCATCAGCAAAAATATAATTTCTCCTCTGAAGAAACAGCCAATTATACTTGTCTACTTATTGCACCTCCAAATCAGATTCTCTGCACTTCTTTCCTCTCTCCTATTCCCTAGAGACAATATGACTCATTTCACCACAGTGTTTCAATTTGTGTCTTGTATTTACACATTTGTCCTTTTGTCATAAGAATATGGCTTCAGCTATCATGTGATTTGCTTTGTACCTTGCTATATTGCCTTTTCTCTGAATTATATACCTTTATTCAGATTAGTACTTATTTTTCCATTCTACCTCAGCAACTCTGGTTCTTTCAAAAACTACTTTGAGAGTCTGGCAATGGTCTTTTACTGTTTTTCCCAGTCAAGACATCCTCTTAATATCCTGTGTATCAAAGATAAGTGGGGTCTTTTTGGGGTTTTTTTTTGTTTTCAAAACATAAAAGGGTGCTGGACAAAAGCAGCAGAGGATATTGCATTGGCATAAATATGCATCATCCTCTAAGATTTTGCTGATATTATGAAGAAATATTTACCATGCCACTTCAAGTGTTTTAACATTTTCTTTAAGTCCTGTGTGTGTATGTACACACAACCCCCCACCTCTTCCCTTCCAACATGCTAACATAGCATAGGGAGAAAAACTGATTCTTAGTGACCAAATTAGAAATATATCTGTTCAGTAAAGGTTTTGGTTGGTTGGGGTTTTTGTTTGTTCATAGGTTTATTTCTTCTATTGACATCTTCTTTTGATCATTTTTAAATTCACATTTACATTATTCTAATTTCTTTATCAAAATGTCACGAAGCATCTTTTTAAATACTTTCTAAAAGCTTGCTATATTATTACCAAACCAAGGTAAAACAAGGACTTTTGTTATGCTCTGTTCCTACATACATTTTCACACATGGGGATAAAAGAAACCCTTTTCTTCTTGTAAATTTCTTTTCTTCATTTAAGATGAAAATTTTATTGCAAAAAAAATGCAGACATTCTCTCATCTTAAATCACTATGCAAAACTTTCTTTCACAAATAATTTGATATCTGTTGATTATTTCATCTGAAATTTTAATACAAAAGTGACCTAATCCTTACTGAAGACAACTGACCTTCTGTTCATGTATATATACATACAAATACAGGTATCTATATGGTTAGACATACATACACACAATGTGGGTTTTCTATATCCAACTTTAATGCCACATCAAAACAGCAGTTTAACAGGTAGTCATTGAATCATAGAATCAGGACCTCAGAGATCATCTACTTACTCACCCCCGCAACATAGCGGAACACCTCCCACCAGAGCAGGTTACTCAAGGCCCTATCCAACATGGCCTTGAACACCTCCAGGGATGAAGCATCCACAAGTCCACTGGGCAACCTGTTCCAATGTCTAACCACCCTCAGAGTGACAAATTTCCTTCTGCTTTCCAATCTAAATCTACTCTCTTCCAGTTTAAAGCTATTACTCTTCATCCTAGGTCTTTGCAAAAAGTCCCTTCCCAGCCTTCTTGTAGACCCCCTTCAGATACTGGAAGGCTGCAATAAGGTCTCCCCTGAGCCTTCTCTTCTCCAAGCTGAGCAACCCCGATTTTCTCAGCCTGTCTTCATAGACGAGATGTTCCAGCCCTCTAAACATCCTTGTAGCCCTCCTCTGGACTCTCTCCAGCAGGTCTATGTCCTTGTTCTGGAGGTTCCAGAGCTGGACACAGTACTCCAAGTGGGGTCTCAGAAGAGCAGAGTAGAGGGGCAGAATCACTTCCCTTGACTTGCTGGCCACACTTCTTTTGATGCAGCCCAGGATACTGTTGGCTTTCTGCACTGCACTTGAACATTGCTGGCTCATGTTGAGCTGTTCTTCCACCAGCATCCCCAAGTATTTCTCCTCAGGACTGCTATCAATCCACATTTTCCAGCCTGTATTTGTGATTGCTATTGCCCTGACCCAGGTGCAGAACTGTGCTGCTAGCTCTCTTCTTCCTCAGGCCAACGCCGAACTCATCAACATCCCCTCAGAATACCTTCATCTTTTATTCCTCCTGTTTGCTCCTCTCCATCTCAAATTAGCCAAGGGCGAACACACCACTGAGGGAAAGCTCAACAAGTTGTCCCCAACAAGAAGCTACTCCAACTAGTCCCAATAGGAACTTCTCTTCCCTAGGAACTCTCTTCCAACTGATCAGCTCCTTGCTGCTTCTCACAGACTGATCGATTCCTGGTTGATATAGCTCTAGCCTCACCCAGCACCCCAACCATGTTCACCTGGGGAAAAGTGGGGCCTCACACAGGTGGGCCAGGTTCTGTCTCTGGGGCCTGAAACCACTTGGGGAACAAAACACACTGCTGGGTTGTGACTCATCCATAGGTCAACTCCAACTCAGGGCCCACAGCCCAAGCCCCAGCACTTCAAGGACCTTGCACTTAACCTTTTTGAATTTCATGAGGTTGGCATGGGCCCCCCTCTCAAGCCTGTCAAGGTCCCTCTGGATGACATCCCTTCCCTCCAATGTGTCAACCACACTACACAGCTTGGTGTCATCCGCAAACACAGTAGTCACGAAGTATTAGAACTGTATACTCCTACAGCCATTTGTAATGTTTTACTGATTTCTGAATCTTTAAATGCTTAGCACTAGGGCTTTTATTTCTATCAAGATGAATTGCAAAGCACAAATCTCATTCATTTGAATAGCAACTGTTAATCTAACAGCATGTTATGCATAACATTTGCAGAACATTATAGCTGGATAATTTTTGGGACAATTATGTGTTATGTTCAAGAATGTTTAAATGCATAAAAAGTAAGCCATGTAAGCAACTTGCTGAAATAATGACAAAATTAAAATATAGCATTTTAGGGTGAATTTTCAAAGAACTGTGTTGCATTTGCTTATTTTGGGCTTCAAAAATCTCATCAAAATTATCTGCTACTGAGGAATCAAAGAACAGCATGAAATCACTAAGTATTCAGAGAATGTAAAGACCTCAACAGTAGTGAACTATAAAAAAAAAGCGCATTTGGACTGTTTAACATATGCATGATTTGAATACCCCTTAAAGACAAGGAATTAGAATCTTAAATATACTTTTTGGAATTCACATTTTTTCTAGGGTTGTACTATTTGACTGGTCAGACAGTGGGTACTCATATCATTGCTAAATAAGATTTCAGAAAGAACAAGGACTTCTTTGGTTGTAAGATCCTTTATTGGAGAGGTGCCACAAACCAGAAGCGTGGCATTTTCAGCCTCTTATGCAGAATGTATATCTCCAGGCACAGCTGATTGGCTGCAGCAGCTTGGGATGACCTATTTTTCTGCTAATGCAGAATACCATAAAGCAAGAGGTCATGGTGCAATGTATCTTAATTGTACGAGATACAGGTGTAGACAGGGAAAGGAAAAGAAATGGAAGAGTCAAATATGTCAGTCTTATGTCTGATATATTCAAAATGACATGTTGGTTTTGGGGTAATGTTTGCAGCTGTGTTGTATTCAGTCTAAGCTAGAATCAGTAAAGTTGAGCTTATTTAAGGTTGAATGAAGGATACCTCATCCAATACCCATTTATAGCAATTTAGAGGCTCTTAGGGTGTGAATTCTTCTGATATAATTTTAGTATCAACCACCTGTATTTTTTCTGTTTCAACTGGTCACCTTTACTTCATATTTCATGCAAATAATAAAAAGTACAGTTCATCTCTTCCTACAGATGAGTTAGATGACTTTTTCAAGTATCTATTTTGTTTCTACAGTTTAAAGGAGAACATACATAATTTAGCTTTATGCAGGTAACAAGTTAGCCAAGATAAATTTCATCTCTAATGGCTTCATTAGGCAGAAAAATGATACTCTATTTATGTCCACATAAATAATTTGTATAAGGATTCCTCACTTAAGGTATATAAGAGTGGTAAAGAACTGAGGACTTCATATGCAGAAATTTGAAGAAGCATAACAGATCATCAAATCACTGACTTTATTGCAATATAGAGTTCCCTCTTCAGAGCTGTGGTACAGTGCTTCTACTACATAAGGTACAACACTACCAAATAAAAGCAAGTGGAAAGAAATTACCTTTAATCTTTTAATTTGAAATTTTATTTTCTAAAATACTAGATTTTAGGATATTACCCCTATTTCACACACAGTTAAACAACAATTAATAATTTAACACAAACCAAAAATAGTTTTGATAAAGAAATTATCTTAGTATTCTCCTGACTGAAGTTGTTGTCATTGCCTTTCAGTTGATATTGTTTTTCCATTGTCATTAGATTAAATAAAATCTTAAAGGGATGTCCCAGTGTTGTGGTTTGAGCCCACCCAGTCAGCAACAATGCAGCCGCGCAGCTGCTCCCTCACTCCTCCCCCTCTCTGGTGAAATGAGGAGAAGAAAATAAAATAAAAAACTCCATGGTTGAGACAAATGACAGGGAGGGCACACTCACCTATTATGGTCACGGGCAAAAAACAGACTTGAGGAAACAAAATCAATTTAATTTAAACAAAACCACCAACAACTCAACAATTGAATCAGAGTAGGACAGCAATAAATACAACCAGACCTTAAATACACCTTTGTGCCACCTCTCCCTTCTTGCCAGACCCAGCTTTGCTACCAATTCCCCCCAGCAATGCAGGGGGCCAGGGAATGATGATTGCAGTCAGTCCCAGTCCATTTCATGTTGTTTCTGCCACTCTCTCCTCCTTAGAGGGAAGTTTCCTATAAGTTCTTCAGCAACATGCCATCCCTTTCATAGGAGACAGTCCTTTCCCTACTAGACTGGGTCCCTTCTGTGGGCCTTAATCCTCCCAGTGACAGAGCACTCCAGCGTGGGCCTCCCTCAGAGTCATGAACTTTGGGATCAGTCCTCTGCTCTGGCATGAGGTCCTCCGCAAGCTGCAGATGGGATTCTTCTCCACTGATGATCTCTAAGGGCTGCAAAGCCTCAGCCTGCCATCCCACCACAGGTTGAAGAGCAATGGCTGCTTCAATGTGCCTCCCCCACTCCTTCCTAATTGACCTGTGTCTTCATGGTTGTCTCTACAACATCCCACTCCTCTCCAAAACAAAAGAGCTCCCAAAACAAAGGACTCACCCAACAGATTTTCCCCTCTTAAATATGTTATTGCAGAGGCTCTGATTGCATTGACCAGAGGCAGGTACATCTTGTAGCTGGGGGGGTTTCTCAAAGCTTCTTAGAGAAGCCATACCAGTACCTCTCCCCCACTACCAAAACCTCACCAGATACAAACCCAACACACCTAACAAACAAGGCACCTGAATTTGTATACAGCTAGTTGGCATACTTTCATATGTCCTTATTGAACAAATTTTTCCTTTTTTTTATTTTCATTTGGTAATATGCATCACATTATACGGGTATAGAATCTATAAAACATACTATTACGTATGTAACCTTAAAAATGCTAGCATCTAAAGAATTATTGAGTGTTATTCCCATTTTTAGTGGTATTTCTTTAAACTTGCCTGCCAGAGGATCTCTGAGACATAAAGACTTTTTCCTTTCTCATAATTTCCTTCTGCTTCTATTTTAGTGTAATTGATAATCTCCCCTGTGATAAATCTGTAGACAGCATTCAGTGTTCCAAAGTGTTCATGCATATCTAGGTCTTATCAATTCAAATGGAACTTAAATGCCTAATAGATTTTTGAGAGCCTAACTGTAACATATTCTGAATACTACCAAACCACAAGAAATGAATACTCTTGCTTTTTTAGAGATGACCTACCACAGGAAACAATTTATGGCCCTATTAGCAGAATGAAGAATATGGACAGGAATTGTTCACAGAAAATGTTCACTGTGTTAAAACAGTATAGTCAGGGAACATTAGAATGTGACAAAAGATGGAAAAATAATAGTCTGGGTTTTTTTATTATTATTTATTTTACACACACACACTGTGTAGTTGGGCTGGGAAACTCTTTTACGGAAGTTTAATAATTCAAAGGAATGTTTTATTAGTTCATGGAAAATAAAACTATTATGGATTACATAATCAATTAATTAGGTGAGTTATAAGTGTTTGGAAGCTGAAGATTATTAGGGGGAAGCATCATATCTGCTTTCCCTTTTCCTCATACTCTTTCTGATAGATTGACATTTGACCAATTTCAGAGATAAGATGTTGATCTAACCCAGTACCTTTGATCTTATATTTTTATGTTCAGAAAAAAATGCGCAGGTCATGAACTGGAAAATATGCCAGGCATTAATATGATCTGAAGACTTCTGCAGAGTGTCAGAGGAGAATACTTGCTGAACAGGATAGGAATCTGGCTAAAGTGATGAAAACAAAAACTATGAAATTTTAGGGTTTACACCAAGAGATTTTCAAGAGACTAAATGTAAATGTAAAACATAAATCTAAACAGTAATGGATTAGAATTTACTTTCTTCTTACAGGGCAAAAATAGAGAAAATACTATTATACCCAGGATTTTGTTCCAGAATACCCGAACTCTGAACGGCAAGATTGACGCATTGAGTGACATGATCTCTAGAAAAAGCATAATCATGTTCAAAAGATTTTTAGATTTGATTGTTTCTTGGTTTTTTTTAGTCTCATTCTTAAATGAGCATTTCCAGCAGCTATACTCTTTGGTTATCTACTCAACTATAATAAATGAAATTTGCCCTTCAAATTTCTGAAACACATACTTCACCTATGCAAAATATTATCATAATTAATCTTCTTCATGTACATGAGACAAAAATGTCACTAAAATTATCTAAATGCCAAAAATTGCCTAAATATAATTTTAACTTTCAGGTTTTTCTTCTATACTTTTTTAGTCTACATAGCTCTGTTCAGCATTTTCTGAAAACCTGCATTAAAAAGTGCATTTTTAGTTCCCTGAAAATGTCTCATGCATGCCAAAACACTGTTAAGATTGTAATTAATTGCATATCTTAAAGATTTACAAATTTGTCTTGTTATTCTGCATTATTGCATTTCTATTACTATATTGGGAGGACTGGGTTTGATTCTGTCTTATAGAAAATCTTCTGGGAACACCAGTTCCTTTCTGAAGTTCCTGAGACAAGCTTCAATGTTCAAAGGATGAAAGAAATAAATTGTTTTCTACAAAATACAATTCAGATCTAAGGACCTATCGAAAGATCTAAGGACCTATCACTGACCTGAATTATATTTGAACTGAACTTTTATATCTGTCTTTTAAGTAAGTACTAACATTTTATGTAGCAGATATACAAGCTCCATTTTGTCCATCCCTCCCTTCTGTCCCTCCCTCCTTTTGTCTGTACATCCTTCCATCCCTCTCTTAATTCCTTTCTAGAGATCTTAAACAGCTGATGCTAATAGGAATAATCATAATTATAATTATGTGTAAAAAATAATATAGTTTGTAGAAAAGTCTAATCACCATAGTTCTCCTTTTTCTGTTCAAAGCATAATGTTGCAAGTGTTAAGGACATTTATCAAGACAATCTGCAGTTGGTGCATTTTTATATCCTTTTCTGTCTGAGCTCAGACAAGGAACAGAATTTGCTTGGAAAATAGTAAAGCCCGATAAATCAGGCTAGACTATTGCAATATATTTCAGCTTTTAATCCACTATCAACAGGCTTATACACCATCCAATTTTCTCCCCCTTGACTACTCCAACAGCAGAATTTATGCAAAACACAAAGCATAAATTTTACTCTAGTGACATTCTCCAGTAGATTTTGTGTCCAGGGTGTTGCATCCTGCTAAAACAATGGAGTTTATAGAGAAAACAACACTTTCTGTAAAGAATACAGACACTGCTGAAGTAATTTTATCACCAAAATAATTAGTTTTATTATAAAATTTGAGTGTGTGTTCATGTACATGTGAACAGAACTTCTAGCTCTGTTTTCAGCAACAAATAGTCACAAATACATAATGTAAGACAAATACTAGGAATATAGCAAGGCAGTCTTTGGCATCTGTGCTAGGACATAGATACAGTCAAGCTGATCTTCTTTGGAGCTCATTCCAAGAGAGTATTTACAGAATGTCTCTAATATACTCTGATGGAATAGATCATAAAATTTGTGAAAAGTGTATTTTAAAACACTATTACTACCAGTCCCAAGTAATAGTACCATGCCCAGTACAGTCCAAAAAGATGTAAAGCATATTCAGAAGCAGCTACAAATGAGATTGACCATATGTTGGCATCCATGAAAAGCAGTCAAGCTTATGTCCTAGACAGTAACTTATTAAACTATACACACTGAGTTATGAAATCACAATTAAGCAGCTGAAAACTTTTCTGTTCCCTTTGTTACATAGGATATCTCTTATAGGATGCAACCACTGCCTCATGCCCTTAAGCAACAGAAAAGAATTGTATTCTATTGCAATTCTTTTCAATTAAATATTAATGTCACTCATCTGTCAGAACCAGCTTTCTGATTTTTTTTTTTCCAAGCATTTATTTCTTTACATTCTATAAGTAATTCAACTGTAACACATAAGCAATCAGATTCTAGAATAGTTCAAACTTTCTTTTTTCGCTTCTTTCATGATCCTGGAGGGAGAAAACCAAAATTCTAATTTAACTTTAGCTTATGTTGTTCTGATAAAGTATGGGGCAAAAAAACAGTGATGTTCATTTTGGTGTCTTAATAAAAAAAACCTCGACTTTTCCAACAAAGTTTTTGGTGGTTTTGAGGCAGCTACACAATGACAGAGTTCTAGCACACCTCTTCCTGTAGGGATACATCTATATGCCTGTCTTGTTTGTCCTGTTTTAGCCAATGGTGTAATTTGCATTATTTGAATATGTAGTTGGATCGGTTCCTGAAAAAGCTTTAAAAATTTGTCTTCTGTTTTTGTACTGTTGTGTCATAAGTGTATTACTGTCTTTCACAGCTCAAATATAAGATTGAAAATGCAGTCATGGTAAATATTTTGATCCTTCTAAAAACAAAGGTCTCATATACTATTATTCTCTCTAAATTTTACAATTCTGTACAGGCAATACATAAGTTTTCTCAGTAGCTGAAATTATCAGTGCAATTATATTAGTATTTAAGTAAAATGTCCTGTGTTTTTGCCAGAAATGATTAGCATGTCAATGTGGTAATGCATAATTAACAATTCAAATTATCATATTTAATGCCTTTCATGTATTTGTAATTGTCAGTGACTGTTTTGGCACCTTAGTTTTAATTAAAAATAAACAACAATGAAAGTATGTAGTGTTTTCAGATAAAATATTAATTAGTTTGTTATGAATTACAATATCCAGTGGGAAATAAAGAATTTACTAAGCCGCTCTAATTGCCCTACAGAGTCTCTGTAGAAAAAAAATAAGTTTCATAAAAGTCATTTCCGTTTTTCAAAAAGAAAAAAAAAAAAGAGCAGCATCTATTGAATTAGTTTATTCAGTGCAGCAATTTTTAGCAGTCTAGCAGAAAGTAATGTGATCATTAAAACTAAATTCTCCTCTCCCATCTGCACAATGGAGCACTTGTTATCTATTCTGCTCTTCTTCCTTGCAAAGAACTTTCATTACTAGCACTGGCATTTCTACATATGCAGAAAGGTCAGAATAGCCCTATGAATCTGTTCTGTTCACATGAAAGAGGAAAATTTAGTCAGAAGATTCTAACAAAAGCTTAGGGATGCATTTTTCTTTTAGCCACTGAATGGGGTAACAGTCGATACCTGTGGGAGATTCACACAAAGATTGAGAATAAACAGTGGGGACTATATGTCCCTAATTTCCATGTCAACTTTTTTTTTTTTTTTTGTCTGCCTCAGAGGTTTTTAGTGTGGCCCATTGTTGTAATAAGTTAAGGTTTACCTAATTCTACTTTACTTAGATACTTCATGATGCTATACCCTCGCCTCAGCTTATTACCATGAAATACTAATCCAAGGTGGACCCCAGGACTGGAAATACCATCCTAATTTCTCAGATAATGTGAGTATGTCTAAACTAGGGGACTGAGGGAGAATTCCCTGTTCCTTAATGCACCACTGAAGAGTTTCATATGAAACCTGGAGGGACATATTTCATGCAAAATCACAGAAACACAAAATGGTAGGGGTTGAAAGAGACATCTGGAGATCATCTAGCCGAACCCTCATACTGAAACAGGTTCACCTAGAGCAGGCCACACAGGAATGTGTCCAGATGGGTCTTAAAAGTCTCCAGAGAAGGAGTCCACAACCTCTCTGGGCAGCCCATTCCAGTGCCGTCATCCTCACAGTAAAGAAGTTTCTCCTCAGGTTGAGGTGGAACTTCCTGTGATCCAGTTTGTGCCTGTTGCTCCTCGTCCTATCACTGGACACCACTGCAAAGAGACTGGCCCCATCTTCCTGACATCCACCCTTCTTGCTCACATTTGTACTGAGAAGAAACCCAGTGCATGAGCAAGGAAAATCCTGCAGTGTTTTCCACAAGGTTGCCTGTGCTTGCCCATCAGGAGACCACAATACTTGGCCATATTGCAGTGTGGTAAACTACAGAGACACAGACCATGTGTCCTGATTTCTTAAATGAAGATGCGCACACTTCCGAGGCTTCTATTGTGGAGCAGTATCTCCATGAGAATGGACACGTGAGCAATCCCGACTCTGTGGTGCCAGCAAGGTCACCTAAGGGTGGCCACGTGCAGCACATGCAGTGGCAGTGACACGGCAAGAAAAAGGAGGCAGAAGACGGAACTAAGGGTGGCGCCTTGAGAGCAGTGCCTGGCCAATCAGGAGATGTTGTTTAGTGCGTGGCAGAGTTTGTTGTACCAATCAGAGTTGTGCTTCCGGCGCGTGGTCAGCTCTGGGGGGTATATAACGAGCAAGCTTCGGGCGAATAAACGGCAATGCTTGGATTACATTAGTCCGTGTACGCGTTGTCCATTGATCTCCCGCAAGTGGCGCCCGAACAGGGACCCTCTTGTTGTTGCTTCGCAGAAGCGTATGAAGACAGCTGGAAGGAGAGGGTAGAGGGAAAGCTGACCAAAGCAGCCATTGCCCCAACAGCTTGAAAAAATGCAAGTATTGAGTGGAATCTCGCCCTGATCAAGCGAGCAATCGGGGCGAGATGGGATGGGATGGGATCCACGCTTGCCAAAGAAGAGCAGGCAGTTGTTAAGCTACTCCAACATATCCTTTCTAAGAAAGGGTTATCTTATGATGGCAATGACTTGAAGCGGTTATTGCAGTGGGCTAAAGNTGAAGGATGAGTATACTTCGAAATCCCCTAATTATGTCCCCAACGAGCAGCCCGAGCCACCCGGGGGTAGCAATTCTTTCCCCCCAAAAAAAACCTAAAAAACCCTACCCGCATCACGTGGCATGCAATGTTAGGGGCTGGGGGGGGCAATGAATCTAGTGATCCCGTGGGTCAGTGGAAGGAGATCATTCAAAATGTTATTATAGAGGGTGTCATGTTACCAACAGAAGTCAAAATGGTGTGAAATATGTAAAAAGACAAATCACAATACAGTGGAATGTAGAATTTATTGATTATTGACTTGAAACAATGGAAGGAACACATTCTCCAGGGTGTTTCANCACGATGGGTAAAGCCGTGGAAACAACAGCTGGCAGAAGCCGTGTCCCCTTAAATCCTTGGCATGATACACAAGCAATGTAGTTACAGGGTTTGATGTTTGGTTGCAGAGTTTGGGTTTGGGGGATGGTTGAAAGATTTGATTCTTTTTTATATTAGTAACTGTTGTAGTTTTTGTATTATTATTATGTTGTGTATGGAAGTTTTTAATTACTGTTTTGTCCCATGCTGTTAAACAAGTCTGGATTGCTTAAAAAGAAGAAGGGGGATTTGTGGAGCACTATCTCCATAAGAATGGACATGTGACTAATCCCGACTCTGTGGCGCCAGCAAGGTCACCTAAGGATGGCCACGTGCAGCACGTGCAGCGGCAATGACACAGTAAGAAAAAGGAGGCAGAAGATGGAACTAAGGGCGGCGCCTTGAGAGCAGTGCCTGGCCAATCAGGAGATGTTGTTTAGTGCGTGGCAGAGTTTGTTGTACCAATCAGAGTTGTGTTTCCGGCGCGTGGTCAGCTTTGGGGGGTATATAACAAGTGAGCTTCGGATGAATAAACGGCAATGCTTGGATTACATTAGTCCGTGTACGCATTGTCCATTGATCTCCTGCATTCTATGTTTCTTAATCACAAGTTGTGATATATATGTTCTCTTCTGGTTATCTCGTATTTTTTTAGTCTTAAGAAGTCATGTTCTGTAACTGTTTTGTACTCTGAAAAATATATTAGATATTATAATGTTGTGGAATTTTCTGTTCTGGCGACTTCCTATATGAACCAGTTTCACAAGTCTGTACAACTTGGAAGTTCCACTAAGAATGTTTTTTGTTATCTGTTTGAGCTTTATAGTTTGGGGTGATTATTGTTTCTCTAAAATTGTAAGTAGCACATATGGAACAAAAAATATATGAAGCAAATCATACATAGTCAAAAAGCTGTCCTGTTTTATTTTAGAAGCTGACCTCCTAGAGATGCTGAGTCTGACCTCATAGAAATCATTACAGCAATTTCCCACAGGCAGTAAAAAGGAATAAAATGGTATAGTCATTCCCACTTACAGTTCACTGCCTGTAATAGTACGTGTCCTGTCATGATGGCAAAGAGTTTATAAAAAACAACTTGAAAATAACACAGAGCCCAAGGGAATTCAGGCATTTATGTATATTGTGCCCAAAGGTTAGAGTGCTATTTTACCTAATAACTGATTATAAAATGAAAACTTTAGATATACAATTAATGCTATTTATCACAGAAGAAAGATAAATTTAATTCAGTGGGAGAGTCTGTACTGGCAAAGAAGCTGTGAATCAGAAAATCTGTCATTACTATAGCCATTACATTGTCAAATATAATAAGCAAGGATTTTAGAAGAAAAGAAGTAAAGAGAAAATATCCCGTAAGTCTAAGAAACAGACTGAAGTTTTTGAATTAGATTGTTCTTTTTTTTTCTGTTTGAGACATCATCTCAGAAAGTCTGGAAGAACTGAAATTAGTCCTGTGGCAGTTCATTTTTTAGTTCGTAAACAATAAAGATGCTGGGAGTTATTCATCCAAGATAATTGGGTTTCTAATTGAAGCGTTCAGAATTTCTCTCAGAGACTCCACTCCAGTTCAGTGTAAGTACTTAGTGTGAGATTTACCATAAACTTAGTGTTCTAGTTCTTTCAAGTAATTTGGAACTTGTTTCTTCTTTTACTCTAAATATACATATTCATTTCCTGTGGCACATTTAGATATAGGTCTTCTCTTTGGCATCCATCTAACTTGAAATAATTGTAACTATTTCTACTATTTCCAGTTTTCATTTTTGATGTTTTAAATAGATTTACCACACCAATGAATTGCCTTTCCCTTCCCTCTCTCTCAGAAAACAAAACCAACAAAAAAACACACACACAAAATGAAACTAGAAAAAAAGAAACCCACAAAGAGACAATTCTTTAAAGAAACATAGACATACTTGTAGATCTGGTTCTTACAGAAATTAATAAAAAGTATTAAAAGAAAGTGCATGAAAAGACAGACAGACCCATGCATAGGCTGATCCCTCTAGTATTCTCTGTGTAATCTGGAAAGAAACAATACATACATTGACAATTATTTTTCATGTGTTCACTCAAAAAAGAAGGTTTGCATGAACTATAGAACTATGAACTATAATCATTTTCACAAATTGATTATAAGTCATGGATTACAAGGCATGGATCTGTGCTGCTTCTCAAACTATTCAGGCTTGAGGTATTCCTGGTGTTCTGTTGTACAATAGCCCACAACTCTACTAATCAAAAACAAAGGGGTCACCATGGATTACAAATCCTCTAATTGTGTGAACAAAAGAATTCTTGAGCAGAGTCCTACCTGATTTCAAAGCACTGTGATATGAATACATTTCTTAATTGTGTCAGTGTAGCATCAAGTGAAAATCAGTCTCTTGACAAAACTATTCAGGATCTAAACTTTCTTTTGACATCATATGTCTTGTGCTTTTATGCTCACCAGATTGAGTTTGTTGTGTCCACAAATTTAATTAGTCTACTTTCTAGACTTTGTTGATTTTTTTGATCATCCACTGAACAAAAATTAAGAGAATAAGAGAATGAAAGCAGAAAAAAGCATAATAAAATTTAAAATATTTTAACATAAGTGTTCTAGACTCTGAAAAACAAGAATATGAGGAGGAAAATTACTGGGGTTTGGAATACATCTCCTATTATATAAGTTAATAGAAATTAGATAAATGGAAAAACAAATACAGATTTTTTTAAAGCACAATAAAACTACAGCACATAACTAACTTGTATATAAAGATTCATTTTAATATGGTGTGATAGACAAATTGTACAGACAGCAAAGGACTTATGTGTGTGGTAAATCAGGATAATAGCTATTACATGACAAGTAGACACCTAAAAGAGTATAGAAAATTAGCAATCAACAGAATTCATATGTAGAAGAAAGATCTTATAGGACAATGATACAGATTACCTGTAAAGAGCAATCCAGGAATCCTAGGCTATTTGTCAAACCTTAAGTAGTATCTGACATCACAGGGAAGATTTATATTTAGAAAATGAAAGTAGCATCATTTATCAATTCTTTTTCCTTACTTAATTGACTTAACATAAAATAATTATGCCAGTGACAGATGAAAAAAAGTCAGCAATAAAAGCCCTGAATTCATTCACCTTGCAATACATTGCTCTGCCTTGTACCGTCACATGCAATTTTTTCATTAGTAGATATATAGATAAACATGGAAAAACTCCTTCAAACTAGTATTTATTTAACTGAATTGGAACATCAGTTTATGGAAGATCAATTTAAAACATATGTAGAGGCTTGTAGGTGTGTAATTTTAGATGCACAAAGGGCCAATCTCTAAGCAAGTAGATCCCATTCCCTAATTCATATGCAAATATCAATGTATACAGCTTAATCTGGTGTCTGACTCCAAATCCCATCCATAAAGTTTGACACCACAATCCCTGGGTTACCTAACAGATATATAGAGGGCTGACCAAAAATTCTGACTAATGGACCTAAACAGCAAGTTTACATTGTATGAGGTGAATGAAATGTGACTTCTTTCTCTCCCTATTCTTTTTTAATGGCAATTCTGAAATAGAGAATATGATCATGTAATTAAGGACTATATTATAAAGTACGTGCACAAAATCCCCAAATCAACATTACATCTGATCTTAATGTTAGTATTTGCTACTTTCACATGCTTAACTATCTACCTGTTTTACAGAATCTGAATAAGTGCACTAAGATATATGGGACATTTCTGTGGATTATGACAAAACCATCCGGGTCTTCCCTGACTGCCTCGGATCCAATTTACAAAAAAGTCTCAAAGGCAGGATATCAGACTAAAGATCCCAAGTAACTTATCTGGGCTAAAGAAACACAGCTAGTATATACACACAATAATTTGTTGATAGTGTAATTAAATCATTAGCAATCTAACCATATTACTACTACAAATCCAGTTACCATAATATTAATGCATACCCTCTCAAGTACTCTATCACTTCTGCTTCCCAATAATTATATGTGAAACAGATATGCACCAACTTTCCCGTTCCTATCCCTGTTTCTACTTTGCTAACATTGCTGTGCTGCTCTGGGTCTTTAAGACAATGGCATTTGCCTTTCTTAAAAGGGTGGGTGTTGGAAGGGTCACAGAAAATTGTCAATATTCACCAAGAGAAGTGAAGCGTCTGTGACACTGCTGCTGCCAACCAAACTAAAACAAAAGTTCCTGACAGATCAAGCAACCCTCACAAATCCTAGTCTTGATTCAAACAACAAAACTGCATTTATTTGGCTATTTTCTTTCACAAAATTTTTTAAAAAAATGGAAAATTTCCCAGTAAATGAGGAAGCCCATCAGGAAGCCCAGAAAATACTAACAAATTCTAATAAATATTTCTAAAATATGATCTAATCCTGTAAGTGCTAGTAAACCAAGCTGCCTCACTCGGAAAAGCATATAGATAGATTTCAAAATTTAGTGTCTTAAGCTTATGTCTTGGAGTATTATTTTTTTCTTTTCAGAATTTCTAAGCAAAATTTCCTTTAGGATATTCATGAGCTGAGGAAAGCTTATCTCTTTAGTAGAAGTACAGTTGCAACATACTGTAATTTGTACATTCTTAGTAATCACAATACATTCCAAGCAACCATTCCAGAGTTACTCAAGCCAATTTTCAAGTACATCAGACTGAAGTGGTTGTCTATATTCTGAACTACCTCTAAAGTAAATATGTAAATCCTAGTGAAATTAAAATATCTGGTGACCTTTGTTTAGGTCAAAACTTGTTGGGGACAGAAATTGTCTTTCTTAAGTGTTTTTTACTATGTTTATCACATGTAGCTTTGTAGAACATGCAGCTTCATACATATTGGGGCCTTTGTGCGTTACCACAGTGCAAATAAAAGAGCTTATACCTCAAAGCAGCAGGGATTAGAGATATGTTCTTTTTTTTTTCAAATGATCTTAGATACTTAAACACTTTTCCGGTAACCTGTTAATTAAGGGAGATAATTTGCAGCTAAGTCATAAAAAGTTTTCCTAACTTCAAAGAGAGATGGAGTCTTTAATCTTAAACTAACACTGAAGAGTGCAAAGGAGAAAGCATAGCAATCCAAGTGCAAATACGAACTACAAGGGAAAGAAAGATTAATTAATGATGTTAACAATAAGAAAAGTACAAGCCTTTGCTGACTAGCAAAATAAGATTTAACTTACGATGCCATATATTGTTGACTAGACACTTTTGTTAAGATCATTATAAAATCCGTGATTTTTGTGCCTTTTTAATTTAGCTCCTTTAACAGTTCATTTTTTTCTTCAACCTGTTTTTATATATAAATATAAGCTTTTTAGTCATATACATATGTGACAATGTTACATCATTTCTTTCGTTCAGCCCACAGAGTAAATGTTATTATTCTAACATAAATTGAGTTTATATCAACAAAGCTTCATTCTTCTGTATTGAACAACTCCAGTGCATCCATTTAAATTATGCTCCTATTCCTGTTTATTAAATTTTCTTATACAGATATCTAAACCATATTTTTGCAAGTACAAGCTGTGTAATCTCATAACTTAAGTTCTGCAATTCACCCAAAAGCTAAGATTAATCTTTTTCTCTTTGTGTGGGTTTTTTGGTAACATGAGTTTTCCATTGCTAATATGAATTTAAGCACAATCAAAAGTTTGGCATATTCTTGAAAATATTTTGTGCTTAGTAGGCTCAAGTATTACTGATGCTATTAAAAGCACAGATTTCTTTAAGTGATTATCTATGTCAAGCAACTGCAGTATTACTTCATGTGCCAAAAACACTTCTGCCAATTTATTGATCAGTTTGATGTGGAGGTAAAAGTAAAAAAAAAAAAAGAATTATAGGATCAGACTGCATAAATTTTGTGGACAAAAACTAACTGATATTTTTGAGGATATGATGATGAGGTAATCATGCCAGGTGGAAAGTCAGTAAAAATAACTTGGTAACTACAAAAATTCCAATCATATTGAATATCTACTTGTGTTTTAAGCTATCTTAGGAGATAAAACACAGAACTAGCAGCGAGAAATTGACATTTTGAAAGGTATTGATGTGGCCAGGTATTGCACAACAAAGCAATATACTGTCATCTAAGAAAAAGATTTCTTGCGACTGATTAAAACAGGATGATTACATTTTCTGTAACAGGTCAACAGAGCTAGGAAAAAAAATGTGTGTGGGATAGAATGAAAAATCAAGACTGAAACTTAGAAATTGAAATAGCTAAAATAAATTAGGTTTAGATTTTAAAGACAGAAATGTAAGTCCAAATCTATTAACCTGCATCCTTTATGAAGCGGGGTGGGTTTTAGGTTTTATTGGTTGGCAGGGTACATTTTATCTCAAGTTTTATTAAGTAAAGGGAAAAGAATGCAACAAGATCTAAAAAAACCCTTCTCTATAATTGTAATCTAGACACTGCAACATCCAGCAGTGCAGAATTTTTAAGATAAGTGACCATCTCTGGGAGTGGCATTCTAGGTGTGGGTTCCTCTACAGCCAGATTAGGGAGGTAAGGACTACAGAGTGGGTGGGAAATGTTCTGTCTCAAAGAGTTATAATAAGTGGTACAAAGTTCAACTGGCAACTGGTTAGGAGTAATGTCCCTCAGAGGTCAATGCCAGTGCCAATACTCTCTGACTTCTTAATGGCCTGCAAAAATTGGCAAGAGCATTTAATTTGAGGTGCTATTCAGAGAAACCTTAACAAGCTGCAAACATAGGCTAACAGAAACCTTGCGCAGTTTAACAAACAAAAACTTGATGTAACAGCACAGACTGGGGGTTGACTGTCTAGAAAACAGCTTTGCAGAAAAGGATGAGGGCATCTTAGTAGAAAACAAGATGTTCTTGCAGTAAAGATCAATTGCCTGCTGGGATGTACATGCAGAAGTGAAGACAGCAGGTTGGGAGAAGTGATTACTTCCCTGTGTTCAGAATTTATGAGACCATATTGAAAGTGATGCAGCCACATTTGTGTTCTCCAGTACATGAAAGGTACTGACTTAACTGGAGCAAGTCAAGCAGAGAGCCACCAAAATGATTAGTGGGAATATCACAAATGAGAAGAGGTTGAGAATAGGGTTTGTTCACCCTTGAGAAGAAAAGGCTCAAGGAAGACCATACTGCTCTCTACAAACACCTACTTAGAGTATATATTAAAGCATGTTCTCAGTGATAGGACAAGAGGTAGCATATACAGGTTGGAACATGGCAAATTCTAATTACACAAAAGTGGGGAGGGAGTGAAAATCACCTTTGGGGTGATCAGGCACTGGACTAGATTGCCTAGAGAGGTTGAGATGTCTTGATCTCTGGAGATGTTCTGAATTCAACTGCAGAAGGCCCTGGGCAACTTTCTCTAACTAGATCTGCTCTGAGTGGGAAGCTGAACTAGTTGGCTTCCTGAGATCTTTTCAAAACAAAAATTTTACAATAAACATAGTTTTCTAATGTGATATGAAAACTTCCAAGTTATCCAAGGGATCCACACACATCCATGGTAAATGACTTTCAGGAAACCCAAACCTTTCTGCAGTCTAAGCTGGATGTTAATCAGGATACCAAGAACAAGCAACTGAACAAGCTGCCAGGATGAGATTTTAAATTCAGAAGCCAGGATGCCAATGAAGTGAGTTGTTTATTGTTATTCAGTAGTAAATGCTGAAGAGTGGTGTTGGATTTATTTTTTTAAAACAATTATTACTC
>VYZX01022669.1:0-10029 GCA_013401335.1 Brachypteracias leptosomus
TCTCCTTCTCACACTCCCTGATGTTAGTAGTTTAATAGGATAACAACTCCCAGTTGTTAGTAGTTTAATAGGAATATATACAGCTGAGAGATTTCTGGTTTGGTTTTGTTCCTCTTCCCATCAAAATGCTTATCTACTTTGGAAGGTATTGCTTCCAGTTTCCTGTAAGTGATGTTAAGTGTTGTATAATTTTTCTAACTGCAGGGGAGGATGGAGAGAAATTTCCACTGAGTGATTTTCTTTCTGTTGTGAAATCCTAATCACAGGATTGTAGTGGTTGGAAGGGACCTCTGGAGATCTAGTCCAGCCGCACTGACAAAGCAGGTTCACCTAGATTAGGTTGCACAGGAATGTGTCCAGGTGGGTTTTGAAAGTCTCCAGAGGAGACTCCACAAGCTCTTTGGGCAGCCTGTTCCAGTGCTCTGTCACCCTCACAGTAAAGAAGTTTCTCCTGATGGAGCTTCCTGGGGAATTTCCTGTGTTCCAGTTTGTGCCTGTTGCCCCTCATCCTATCACTAGGCATGAAAAGAGACTGGCCTGATCCTCTTGACCCCCACCCTTCAGATATTTATAAATATGTTGGCAAGATCCCCTCTCAGCCTTCTCCTCCAGGCTAAACAGCCCCAGGGCTATCAACTTTTCCTTGTAGAAGAGGTGTTCCAGTCTCTTAATCATCTTTGTAGCCCTCCATTGGACTCTCCCGAGTAGTCCCTGTCTCTCTTGAACTGGGGAGCCCCAAACTAGACACAATACTCCAGCAGTGGCCTCACAAGGGCAGAACAGAGGAGGAGGAGAACTTCCTTCAACCTGCTAGTCACAGTCTTAATGCACCTCAGGATACCATTGGCCTTCTTGGCCACAAGAGCATGTTGCTGGCTCAAAGTTAACTTATTGTCTACTAGGACTCCCAGGTCCTTATCTGCAGAGCTACATTCTACCAGGTCAACCCCTAACCTGTACTGGTGCATGGGGTTCTTCCTCCCTAGGTGCAGGATCCTATACTTGCCCCTGTTCAACTTCAGTAGGTTCCCCTCCACCCAACTCTTCAGTCTGTCCAGGTCTCACTGAATGGCAGCACAGCCTTCTGGTGTATTGTGTTGGTGTCTAATGATGACACGTACCTATCCAGTGCTAGAGGAACTCCATCCACAGCCTTGATATTACCCTCTATAGGAAAAGAACATTCAGTAAACTTCTGATATAGATCTGTCTCAATTACTGAGCCTTCACATTTCTGTGTCCCTTGGTAACTAAAATTGTAATCTTCTACAAATTATGTGCATCAAAATACTACCACAAGGAGTAGTTTATGGAATAATCCAACTATTTGCTTAAACGAGTGATGATATTCAAAGATTTTTTTATTTTTTTTCCCAGAGGGAATGCTGTAACCTTCTCATTTCTCAGCCTTTGCAGGAGCAACTGATACCTTCATTGCTATGGAATTCATAAGCTGGGTAATATAGGCTGAGGAAAAAGAAATGAAGGCAGTCTTTCTCACTTTCTTCAATGAAATGCAAATAAAATGTGTCACTGTGCAGTTCTGGTGAACAGTGATATAGACAGTTGAATTCCTTGCTTATCTGAATTACAGGGATGTTTCCTCAGATGCTACTCAGTGCAATTAACTATGGAAGGTACATCTCTCTCTCTCTCTCTCTCTCTCTCCCCTTTCTTTCCACTCCTCATTTGCTGCTGCTAGCTTTACCTTTGTGCTGACTTGCTCAGGAGGAGCAGAAATAAGGAATTAAAAATAAAGCATTGTTTAAAATACAAACATTCCATGTAGTTGTTACATCTTTGAAGCTGATGATAAAGGATTTGTTGTGACTTTTTTTGCTTGCGAATATGTGAATGAATTTGATTAATTTCTTGTTTGTGATGTCTCAACAGTGAGTTTAACAGCTCTTGGCCATTCCTTTCTCCTTTAAGGAGGACCTCAAGAACAAGTAGATCTTGAATGAGCAAAAATGTAGCTCTTGCAGGAGGCTGAACTGGTGGAAATAATGGATTGAAGTGCAAAACCTTGTAAATCTGATGATAGGGATCAATTGATCAAACTTTGAACTTATTAATTATAGCTTCTTTCAGCTTTTCCAGAAGACTACAGTAGTCATAAAAATGAAGGACTTCTTTCAACTTTGCAGGTTGCAACACTGGGAACACTTTAGTTCTTTGGGTCAGCTTTGAAGAAACAATGCTATTAAACAGGCTTGTAATCAGACATGCAAATAGTAATCACTGGGTAAGAAATTATGGTCTTTTTTGAGGCACAGGGAATATCTAATTAATCCCTGAAGCTATGGGTGGGCTAGAACACACCTGCTGTGATGTCTAGAAGATGATACCTTAGGTGTAAAGGGGGATTAATACTCTAAAAAACAAAACAAACCTAAAAAAAATCTAAGCAAAAAACCACAACCGAACAAAATACAAACCATAGTATTTATTTTTCTCCAAACTTATTGTAGAATTCTCATTAATTTTTCTTTTGTAAAGGTCTTTCTGCAAAGATCTCTTTGTCAGTTTTTAAGGAGAGAATTGGACCCAGATGCTAACATTCACAGCATAAATATGTCTATCAAGCTGGCCTTGGATTATTTTTATTAATAGACATTAAAGGCTATACATAGTAAGGACACAGTTATTGGTACTTGCAGGAGAAAATGGTAGTCTTGTGCAAAAGGGACCTCTTCAATGCACTTAACTTACTGGGAAGTGTGAGTTGGAGCCTTTCAATCTGTGAACTAGTTTTGACTCCTAAATAGATGTGTATGCTTGCCTTTTTGCTTTCCTCCCCAACCCCCAAGTCTTTAGGATGACTATCCTCAGGTGATCTGCAGGTGCCAAAATGGCTTGTATCAAACAGGAGTTAACTAACGTGTAAAACATGAGTCTATGCCTTTTCATAGAAAACCTTAATTTTTCAGTTTCCAAGAACGTTCCTGGTCATCTGGTGTAATGTCTCTGTCGAAGTTTAAAAGTATTTCACAATTAAAGACAGAAATATCTTAGTTGTGAAACAGTTTTAGCTGTACTTGTGGTTGGATGTGAATGTGACAGAATTCAGAAATATGGAGGAATTTAATTCTTTTGGGGCAGATAGGCACTATTTGTTCTATGGTACACACCTTACGTTCTCATGTCTGTGTGGTGTTTAAAACAGCTCCCTGGGTGCTTGGATTGGTAAATTAAGCCATTACCAGTAATTGTATGAATTTGGAGTAAAGTAGGAAAGTGAATGGGGGAATTGGAATTCATGGGGAATATATTCCCCTTAGTCTTTGTGCTGTCTCACACATATGCTTCTGAAAAGCAAGATATTTCTCCCAAGTAATCCCATTGTATTGTTTTGTTTGGGGCAACAACTGATGGCTTGTCTAGAAGTATTAGTGTGCTGACACTTCTATTAATTTTGTAATAGTTATGTGCTGTGTAAAGTTTAAAATGGTTGGCACTGGGTAGGAGGTACAGCATTTGAAACAAAGAAACAGCCCTGGATAGAAGCCCTGTTAAAGTCTGTTATTCCAAAACTGGACTGGTCCTAAGAAAGAAAAAAGTTGGAGGATGAGCATGATGAGACATCTACTGTGCCATCTGTGACCTGCTGCTGCAGGTTGCTCTGAGCAGTATAAAAATAATACAGTTTAATTTAAAAAGCTTTAGTTACCCTTTTCTTCCTGAATAGTCTTTGCTTTTTTCCTTAGTTTATAGATGAAATTATTGAGTTTTTGCGTGTGGTTTTCCTCAAGCTGCATGTTCTGTGAAGGCTTGGGATTACTCTCATGAGGTAATGTGTCCCTTCCCTAAAATTTTGAATCACAAATCTTCAAGAGCCAAAATCTATAGTGGAATTGACAGTTTGTGAATCGGCTCTCCCTTGGCTTACTGGAAGAGCTATAAGACAAAAAGGTAACTCTAGGAGGCTGCATGCAAGTACGTTTTCCTCCCTTCTTTCTCTGCTTTTTTTGCCACCCCAAGGGAGACATGGGACCTTGAAAAAGGATTTGATTACATGAGCGAAGGAGAACCTGACCTTCAGATGTTGCACCCCTCATAACTGGGGGAGGGGAGATAAAGTTTAAGCATATATGTGATGGTAAAGAGAGTCTCCAGAGATTTGAAACCCTCATGATTTCAAAAGTGTGATGGAACTGTTTATGTCAGAGTATTTCTGTTCATCCTGATAGCAGCTTTCTTAACATGTGCTTGGGCACAGTTAATCTATTTGTCAATGCAAGGATCGCTATTATTAACTTTCTGAAACTTATATACTCAAACTTTTATCATAAACCATGACTCAGTACTTAAGTCAGGTTATTACTACTGTTGCCTGACGGAATGTTTTCCAGACCTGATCCTATCAAATGTGCTTCTCAGAGATAGCAGCTTGAAGAACAGCATCAAACCAGGTGGATGGGAGTGCCAGAAAGTTAGATTCTTTAAATACTGCAAGGCTGCTGCTTAAGCACTTGTACCCCTTCTTGAGTCTGAGGGCTTTCTTCTTCCTTCTACTGGATCAATCACATTTAGTTAATGAAATGTCTTTATTTGGAAGTGGAGAAATGGTGTTGCATGATAGCTCTGTACTTTAAGGTGCCTGTAGTGCTTTTCCTGGAATGGTAAGTTCCACAAAACCTGCAAGGGTGCTTAGTCTTTCATCAAGTCACTCTTACAAATATTGTGTAGTATTGGATCCTGAGTAAACTCTTGTAGTGCCACGCTTCGCATATTCCTAGCTTGATTGTGAATTGCCAAGAACAATTGATCAAGAATGTCTTTTCAGCCAGCTGTGTGCTTCTTCAGCTGTAACTTGATATAAATCGTTCTTCCTTAGCCTATGAATGAAATATCATGTAGTATAGCTCAATTATATTCAAGCAGTTAAGTTGCACATCTACTACTTTTCTGCCATCTTTTAATTCCTATACTTACTTGACATTATTTGCTCTCTGACTGTTGTTACTCCCTGTATGATTCTAAGCTTTGCTCCTTCATTTCAGTATTTTTATGGGTATCAAAGCTATACTGACTATGTCTTCTTATTGTTTCCTTTCTGCAGCTAGTAATTCATTTTGTCCTTTTGGGATTCTGCCTATTCTGTATGAATTCTTAAAAAAGACTTTTTTCTTTAAGTGTTCTCATTAAACCTAAATATATTCTGTGTACCTACCTATGTTATTTTATCTTTTTTTCTTTGCTTTCCTATTTTCCAATTTCTAATTTTTAATTCTGATTAAAAATAATGTGAAGCCTAAAGGTCAAAGTGATTTTGTGTGGTGCCATCAGGTATTTTTCAACATTCTCTGTTGGTTAACAAAAGACTTTCCTATGGTAATGGATCTGTCTATTTTGCATCTTTTCACTTCTAGTTATTATTCTAACTTCCTTATTGTCATTATTTTTATTTCCCTTGGTAGTTGTAACTCATGGTGTGCCTGTGCCTTAGCTTTTCTGAGTTTTGTCTCACTGTTTGTACTACTCTCTTTATACTCACTCTTATCAATATATCTTTGTTTGCATTTTTGTACCACTCCTTTTTTGACTTTAAGATCCTGAAAGAGTTCTTGATGAAGCCTTATTCAGCTCCTGTTAGATATCTTGACTTTCATTCCCCTAAAGAACATTTTGCTGTTGGGCCTTTTAATGCTATTCTCCTATAGAAGAGTGCAGCTTTTTGTTTTTTTCCATTCTGAGTTGCTTCCTAGGGGATCACAAACTCCCTTGCCTCTTTTTCCCCTTCTTGTACTCATTGTTGCAGGATCACTTCAATCTAAAATGCCTTTTACGCTTAGAGTCTGGCAACTAGAGGCATTTGTTGCAAAGGAGTTACAAATGTGATCGCTAATTCTGATATAATTGACAAACTAGGGTGGCTAGAGGCTGAGGGGAAACTTGAGCCTGGAAGGGCTCATGGTACTCAAAATCAGATTAAGTATCTAGAAGGGGAGAAACTCATGCATCAGGGTACAAATGAACCCCTAAATGAATTGGTAGAGAAGAGAGGGAAAGACCGTTACTGTGATCAGATACAGCTATTTCTGTGCTTTGCTGATAACCTGAGGAGTGGCAGATTGGTGTAGTGTCTGTCAGAAAGAGGGGAGAAAAACAATTGTTGCTTCTGTTGCCTGTCAATATATGTGTATTTTTGGGACAAGAATTAAATAATCATAATAAACATCAGTGTTGCTACTGGCTGTGATAGGGAATTATTTTACTTGGGTATGTGTGAGCCTCATGTGGGATCAGATGCCAGTATCTTCAACAGTGGTGTTCATAGAGGAATTTCTCTCAAGGCTGGAGTTATTTAAAATATACCCTTGCAACAATCAGTTTGGCTTATAAATGAAATATATGCAGCTGTACCTAGAAAAATACATATGTGTGGGAACAGATAATTAAAGATGCAGTCATTTTCACATTGCAGTTGGTCTGTGTTCACCAGCAGGATTGGCTTCATGCTTATTGTCCATTCTGTGATCTCCACACCACAAGTACCTGTAAGTGCATGACTAGGAGCACAGAGAAGCTAAGCTTCCTCAATTGTTGCCATGTCTGTGTTTGTCAGGAGCATCACAAATTGAGACGGCAGCTTCAGTTGTAATATTGTTCTGAAATTCACTTTTTTGTCAAACTCTTTTCTACTTAAGTAAAGTAGAAACAGTCCTTCAGCTACCCCTTTGTGTTTTAAAAACTGTTTAAGTCAGGTTCCCATAATACCTATGATCTTTCTTTTTTTTTTTTCTTTTTAAAAATCTGTCACTTAGTGACAGATCTGTACATAGAATTACATACATCTGTAGAATCTGTACATAGTACATCACAATCTTTAGAAACTAGGAAACTGCTTTCCACAGGAGCACTTCTTTTTGTTTTGGGATTTCTGTTTGGTTTCTTTACCAACTAACAAAATGGTTTTCCTGTGTTTTTAAGGGCACTGCTGTGGATGAAGTGGCATTACGCTGCCTAAGCATGATCAACTGTGAGGCAGATGGACCACCCATTTTCAAATGGGTTCTAGAGAACAAAAGATGTTCATACTGTCAGATCATATGTTCTGTCATTGTAACACCACACTATTAAGTAAAACTGTCCCTCAAGGCAAAGCATTTCATTTATTTTCCTTTGAATGAGTAACTTGTTTATTAAGATGTACTAAGTGGCTAAATCCAGATTGTACTGCAGGCAAGGAAAATTGATTTATCACAGCTTTTTGATATTGGATGCTTTGTATTCAGTGGAATTATCTTTAGTTTTAGATTAAGGAGAGTATTTTGATAGGAGCAGTTGGATAAAGTACCAAGTCCTGCTCTAGAATATGCAATGTGTTGTTTTTAAACTCTTTCACTCAAGTTGTGGTGGTGACTGATGAAAGATTCTGACAATGGATGCTTGCAGGAGTGAGCAAGGCACATGGGCAGCTTGTGCCTCTCTGTCTTCGTCAGAGCTCTTATACTGAGTAAGGAAAAAACATGGCATTCTTTCATGGGCACTGCGTCTTCTTTTAGAGAATGAAGACAGATATGGTGATGCTGTACTTATGTACTCTCAGTAAGGGTCATCTGGCCAACATGGAATGTCATTAGGAGATGACATTACTTTTCTTGGACTGATATTAGTTGTTTCATTGAGAGGTCAGAAGAGAAGAGGGGGGAAGGATGAACTGAAAAAGGCAAAGAAAGGAATTCTGTGTAAGACATGGAAGTGTTTGAGAAACACTGAGTGGTTGTGGAGGTGGGAGGCAAAAATGTTCTATGCCTGCATTTACATCTGTATGTGGGGTCTTGATCTAACAGAAGGGACTGAAGCTCAGGGAAACATTGGGCACAAAAGAATTAGTGGTAACAGTTAAATATCAAAAGAAAGTAAAACCCCAGCATCAGATGGTCTAACCTTGTGCAGTGCTATTCAGTCATGTCATGGGGACACATGGTGCTGATTAAGCTTAAAACTGCAAATAATGATATAAATTAGCTGGCTAGTGGTAGACTGTTTATGTTCCCTACCTTTGCAAGATTTTGTTACCTCATCTGAAAAACATCAACTCAGACAATCATGTCTAAAGCTTTTGGGTGAGGGTTTAAGGAAAGCCAGCAGTAACACTGCTAATGATTTCTCCTCTCTACCCCCAGGCCTCCCAGTCTTCCTCTTTCTCTCTTTCCCTTTATTTTCCTCTGTTACTTACTTTTACACATACTGTAGCTCTTGGCACACTGGAACTGCCCATGGATTTTCATTCCATCTGTGGACTTGAACTCTGTCCTCTCATCTCTTTGAGTTTGGTTTGGGCATGGCTTTGTGACTGAGCTATGACACTGAAACCTTCTCTGACAGGCTGTGAAGCTGAGAAAGGCACAGTGATATGCTTAGCCTCATTTCTTCCATCTGAGAAGAGGGTGGAATGAAGTATCACCTGTCTTTTACAAGTGATTGCAAGCTGACCAAGGAAAGGGTGGTCTTTAGCTGAGCACTTGAACAGTATTTAGCGTGTGTGACTCTGACTTCAGCTGAGTTCTCTGAACCATGATACAATTAATGATAATAGCTTGTACTTATTGTTTTCAGTGCAGTAACAAGGATTATCTAGGGATAATTTAGAAGTCTCTGTTTTCAGACAGCTTAATACAGCCACCTCAAATATTGTAATATCTTTCTAAAACTTGGACCAAAGTTGACACCCTAGCTATGCTATGTGCTATATGTTGGAGCCTGTTAATTCTGATGTGTATGTGCTGGCTATCGTGCTATGTAATCCCCCCAGACACCTGAGCAAACAGATAAAGCCTGAATCATCTGGCTGACCAAGAACATGTCCACAGCAATTGTGTAGAAATCGGGAACACACTCACTAGTGAATACTAATAGGCTACAGCATAGCTTCCCATTCAAGACACTTCTCTGTAGCCCTTGAGTGGTTTTTTTTCTCATTTGTCCCTTTGAGGGAGTGGAGGGAAAGAAATAATGTACAGAGCCTTCTAAATCCAGTATTTTTCTTTCCTCCTTCTCCTTCAAGAGTCTTATTTCCCCAGTAGATGCAGACACAGCTGTGTGGTCTAACTACAAAATAGATTGTAGTCAATTCTGCCATCTGCTGATGATCTCTCCTGGCTGCTTTCCAGCACGCTTGCAATATGTGGCTAAATCCAAATCAGTTGAGGACATTAGTAGGATTTGGACTGTGCTTATGGGTAAAGAGAGGCAAAATGTTGCCTGGCTTTTGATAAAATAATTACTTTTGTGCTGCTGGAATTATTCTCTTTGTCCTAATCAGGATTCACAGGCAAGAACTGTATGTGTTCCTGTTATAGATTTATTAACTAGGTCATAACCAGTCTCTTAATTATTGCTGATTGCAAAAAATGGAAACTGGCCAGTGTTTTGAATCTGAATGTTCTCAATTGCTGGGGAATATGGGGGGTAAGAGGGGATTTGATGTGTAAGGGAGTTAGTTTGGATACAGATAAAATTTCAGCAAAGTAGTATTTGTGTGCTGACAATTTGTTGAGGAGGCCTTCCAGAAACAGGGGTTCTTGCAGAATCATAGAATCATAGAATATTTTAGGCTGGAAGGGACCTCTAGAGGTCATTTTGTCCAACCTCCCTACGCAAACAGGGACATCTCTGCCTAGGTCAGGCTGCTCAGAGCCCCATCAAGCCTGACCTTGAATGACTCCAGGGATGGGGCCTCCACCACCTCCCTGGGCAGCCCATTCCACTGATCTATCACCCTCATGTTAAAGAACTTTTTTCTAATATCCAGTCTAAATCTATCCTTTGCTAGCTTAAAACCATTACTCCTTGTCCTATCGTTATAAACCCTTTTGAATAGACCTTTCCCCGCCTTTACGTAGACTCCCTTCAGATACTGGTAGGTCACTATAAGGTCCCCCCAGAGCCTTCTCTTCTCCAGGCTGAACAGCCCCAACTCTCTCAGTCTGTTTTCATATAAGAGATGCTCCATTCCCCTGATCATTTTGGTGGCCCTCCTCTGGACACACTCCAATATGTCCACATCCTTCTTGTGCTGGG
>VYZX01022670.1:0-15637 GCA_013401335.1 Brachypteracias leptosomus
CAGCTCAGACAGACCCATTACAGATAGTAAGTTTTGTTTGGTAGGTCTGAGCTTAGTCCCTAGTAGCATAAATAGAGTAAGTTAAGTACCTGGTGCAAGGTCCTGAAGCTTTTTTTTTTTTTTTCCTAATGCTATTTTGCTTTTTGAGTAGGAAAACAAAATCAATAAAAAGTTCATTTACCTAAAATAAACTTCAGGTAAGAATCCAGGTCTAGTTTTGAGTAACATTTGATCATCTGGCTTGCTTTCATTGGAGACACATAGAGATTAAAGTTTAGTATGGGCTTAATTTACTGAATTGAGACCATTCATTATATGAATCAGGGAAGTAAGATTCCTTTTCTGATTGGGTAAAATTCTAGGTCTTGATATCCCAAGACCTGAAAGTTAACAGATCCAAGAAGATTGAAAGGAACAGTATAACTAAACATCTCAGAGTGAAGAATCAAAAATAACAAGGTTTAAATTGGTATGCCTTATCCAAACATTCAGTAAAGAGGGTAAGAATAACTTAAAATCTTCCATAGATATCTTAAAATGGAGAACATAAAGAGATGAAGTCCACAGTGATTACTTAGGAGGAACCATGTCACATGCTGCTCTCAAGTAAAACCTGAAATGTAGCAAAAGCAGAAATCTTTGGCCTGGTTCTGCAGGTTGAAACAAGATGTGGTACCACTTCCACAAACACGTTTCCTTGCATTTGTAGTACTGCAGTATTCTTTAGTTGTTATTATTTTTTTAGTTTTGAAACTACCAATCAGTTTTTCCTTAAAGGAACAGGATTTTGGTCTAATGCTGCATTTCTTGTGCATCTCATGTTTAGTGGTATTACATTAATAACTGGTCAAGCTACTATTATATGTGTGAAATGGTTGTTTTGCCATTGTAGAGCAGTTGTGGATAAGGTAATGATGGGAAAATATTTGAATCAGAATTCCTATTTGAAAATACAGTTCTGTTGCTCCCAGCATTTTAAGCTGATGTAGATCTTTTTAGCAGAATTCTGTTAAATTGTGTGAAATATATTTCCATTAAGCTGTTTATGCTATATTTCTTAAAATGAGAAAAATAGCTTCTATGCTTTGATAATAATACACTAGTTAACAACTAATATCTGTTGTCGTTTCTTTTTATTCTAGTATGTGAGAAACCAGAAAGCAGCAGTAACTAAGGTTCAACACTGTTGACAAATGAGTGACCTATTCCACATGAGAATTAGTGTTTGCTCTGTACCTTGGCAAGAAATTTGAATACAGAAGGGTAAGCTCTTTTAATTGTTGCTATGAACTGCTTTACAGAAAAGGATTATGCAGATACTTGAATTTTTCTTGGTTGTGTAGAGGCTTTTTTTTTTAAGACTGGAATGAATGATTCAAGTTAGGTTTGTTGTTTTGTTTTGTTTCTTTTCCATTTAAAGTGCTTGTAAAAAAGCCAAGAGGCTAAGTTTATAGACTTTGGTGGTTAGAGAGGTGCATTTTCCCTGTTAAACAACACCCTTGACACGAAGTCAGCTGCTGAGTGTATGGCAGGACCAAGTTGTTGACCCAAAGATCTCACAGTCTTAAGTAACCATGTTTCAATAACCCTGTTGTTGAGTGAGAGGATAATGCTTATTGGCCTGACTATTACAAATTGTCTTTTCCCTTCTCTTATTTATACCCCTGCCTTCTCCACAGCTGATAACTCAGTGCTTAGATTGAAATCACTGCTACAATTCACTGAAGCTGCAGTTTTCTTACTTCTCTTTATTCTAGAGAGAAAGGCTTGTCTGGATAAAGGAGAGGAGGCAGCCATGAATTTCTGTTGTTTTATTGAAAAAAAGACAAAATTGGAGGGCTTAATGTTATGGATTAGAGTTTTATTTATGGAAATGTTTGTGATATACTTGTCAAAAACATTAAATAATGTATTTGTTTTCTATGTGGGTAGGGAACTAAGAGCCTCTGGAAAATTGAATAGTTTGTTTAGCTAAGTGAAAGGAGGGTAAGCTAAAACTATAGCAAATTGTTATTGTTCTGAGGTGAGAATAAGCCCAAAAGCATTATTTAGCAGTCTGGTGGTTAACAAAAACTTCCTCCTGGATGCTTATTTCTGTGACAACAATGTGTTTCAGAGCAAGTGCACATTGCTTCATTTGATTATAAATCCCCAAATTCATTGAAGTACCTCTGAGAAGGTGTGGAGCTCAAGTCAGATTAGGCTGAGTCAGTCGGTTGATGCTGCTGGCTTTTCCCAAAAGTTTTCTCTAATCTGGCACCAGGATGGCTATTGCTGTAAATTTACAGCCTCTTCAAAAGTATTCACATGATTTATTTCATTTGTTCTCAAAACCAGACCACTTGCGCAGTTCCTTTCTGACTGCCTTTGTGTACCTTCATGTCTCCAACATGTCGAATGCAAATACTATGTTTCAAGTAAGAGTTCTTCAGATTTTGAATTATTGCTATGGCATTATCTTGTAGGATAACTTCAGTTACTGCTGGTTTTCAGGAAGTCATTGTGTGTTTGACTTCATGCTGTTGCTTCCCAATTCCATCTCAGACAGGTCCTATGGTGCATGGCTGGGATGAAAGTCTGTCGTTCTTGACTTTCTCTCTAAAATAAAAAAGCAGGTGTACAATTCCTTAACTTTTTTCCTTACACTTACTACTTAGGCAAGATGGGAAGTGAGACAAAAAAAAAAAGGTCTAGGTTGAAGTGAGATAGTAAAAAACCCCCAAAATAATCAAAGCTTGCCAGTTGCAGAAGGATCTTGTAGCCTGGGAACAAATGGGAGGAGCCAGATTGTTTCTTTCTCACAACAGCAACTCAAAAATCTCTCCCATATATCTACTGGATTCTCCTTTTATCTCTGTGCTTGAAAAAGACTCAGTGGGTCTCTCTTTCCCTGGGTTGGAGCAAAGCCAGACCCATTGGGAAATAATGTTCTTGATGGCACTCATAACCCGTCCAAAACAGAATAATTTTGTAGATACAGACTTACTTGAAACAGATTTATTTAAGATGCTTAGATATAAATTCTTTTGCTGATTTGCAGCAGGCTTATCCAGTATTTAGAATTCTGAAATTTAAAGACAAAGGTGGCTTTATGTGCAAAGTCCTTTATTTTAAGGACCTTAAAATTACATACACCTTTAAAGGCTTTTGGATTCACTATCACTTCCTGAATAAATGTAGCATTGCAAAGTTACAGCAGAAATGAGATGGAAAATGTATAGGCTCAAACAAATCTTTAAGATTAAGGCTTAATCATTGAAATTTTCGAAATCAGATGTTGACCAGTGACAGAATCCAAAAACTCCAAAACAGTGAGTGTGTTCAAATTTCACTGTAGTAATCTAAATATTTTATCTTCCCTATGTTATTTTGCAGAGTTGGAATTCATTTTTGCTGTAGCAGTAATGTCCTGCAGTAGTGAATGGTAGGAGGTTCTAACATGCATGACCTGGTTCAGCTGGATAACACAATTGATTTTTTTTTTTTCTTTCTCCTTGTTTTTTGTTTTTTTTCAGTGCCTCTGCTTTAGTCAAAATTAGCTTCATTTTCAGATTCATGATTAGCTCAGTGGTAAGTTGTCCTTACAGCATTGGACTCCCTAAGGACATGTTCTATAAGACAGATATTTTAAACAAATAATTTAAACAGCAGTTGGCCTAATACTCTGAAGTGGGGTTTGAGGTACTTGAGGTTCAAGAGTGTAATACCTAAATTAGTGTTTGTGTTAAGTACTCTTTAGAGATCTGCAAGAGAGGCTGGTGAGACAGGTAATGCTCCTTGTGTTCTTTGCAATAGGTGCGTGAAGTTAAAATCTGAAGCAGTTACACTTACTGCAGAGTTGCCATTTAATATTTAATTGGGAAAACTTTGTTTCATCGAGGTTGCCAAGGTTTGCCCAGACTCTATTTGGATTTATATTTTAATGGCCTATTCAAATAAATTAGCATAATAAAAATGTCTTCATGTGGTTGGAACGAACTAATGAACTCCTGACTTTTGTGTTTACATTTCTTGGAAGTTTAGTTACTTACATTTCTTGTAAGTTCAGTTACTTAAAACAGTTTTTATAAGATATGGAGAATTTATCTCCATGTTAGCATCTAAATGATTTTGTCAAGCTGAGATGATGTCTCAGAATGCTATATAGAGGTGGCAGTTTGAGGATAAATGGACAAAATCTGTGCCTTTTCTATTTTGGCTCAGCCTGTCTATGGACCAAAGCGTGATTGTCAATTTAACCAAGAAAAGATTGTTACTTACTGAAAGATTTCCTACATACATTAATGCAGTGGTTTCCAGTTCAGTACTCCAGTATAAGTCAGTGTGGAATTCGGCAGAGACTTAGTTTAAGTAGTGAATTTATACATTTTTCCCCTTAAAACAATTAAAGCCACTTTTGTATTTGTGTAGTGTATTTGTTTGGTGTTCTGAGTGTGAGTAAAATACACTAATATGGTGTTTAAATAGGAGGGTGGTGTTGCTATGTACACAATCTGGAGTTTGAAAATTCTTTTTATAGATCTTTAAGCCTAAAAAAAAAGCAGTGAAATCTAGTCTTAATTGCACAGTGTTTGCCTGATTGGGATTTTTTTTTTGCTTGTGTGCATTGATTTTCTTGATTCAGAAGCAGATCCTGGTTTTAGGTTTCAATATACCAGTAAAAATTTGTATTCTTCATATTGTTGCCCATGATCTGCTTATTTAAATCTCTGTTTCTCCCCTTGGCTGTTTGTGACAAGCTGCCACAATACCTTCTGTCTGTCTGCCACTGGATCTCTGCTCCCCCTTCTAAACAGACTGGCTTTATCGCTGCTTTTTCTTGGTTTCTTTTATTGCCTGTGGTACTGGCAGGGAGCCAGACAAGGCTGCAGCCAAGTGATTCAAAATACAAAATTTCTTCCGGATCTGTTTCAAGGTATTACCTTGAGCTTCTTACAGTCCCCTGTATTACAGGCATCCTGCTATTTGGAGAGAGTCACTCCTTTTTAGAAGGCCATTAAACTTTTGAAAGTTTGTAGATGGTCAAGATTCTGCCACATTACTAATTAAATTCTTCTTTATAGGCAATTATCCCTTTTTTAACCTCCTCCTAGGTTGCATTATTTTTATTTTTAGTTCCACATTAGGCTTTAGCATCTCTGAAAGTCAAGCAGTTACATCATTTTAAAACACTTTTATCTCAAACTTGCAGTATTATTAAAATAAATGGCTTCATTACACATTATGCCAAAAGGCACCTCAAGGTCAAACTCTAATTACCTTTTAGTTTAAGGTATGTTTGAGACATGTAAGTCTAACTGCTTTATCCTTGTTAATTTAAATAACTGTAAGAACTGAGGGCTTGTCTGTGGAAGAAAGGGGTCCATCAGTACCAAGGTCTGCTCTGTCATTCAGAAGTGTCAGCAACTGGGGAACCTACTTGATGATGGTGCTGATGAAGGTCTTGACTGCCCTGCTGCATCAGTGCTCCATTTTTGCTGTCATCTAATAGCCTGGTTGACTTTATGCATGACACAAGGAACGAAGTGATGTCCCACCCCGTCATTCTCCAACATCACAAGTGGAGATAGGTGTGTCTTAATACATGTAATCTGTGTTTACTCAATGGATTTTTTTCTTGTATTTGTGATTCTTCCCAGTACCCATCAAACCACAAATATTGCTCGAACTGTTTTTAGAAGAAATCCCTCTGTCTCGTTTGCCCGTTTGCTGTCTTACACGGGTTAATGATGTTCTGGTATTGAAATTCCTCCTCAAAACAATTTGCTTCCTTTCTTTGACTAGAAAAAATATGACATCTGGCCTTATTAGGAGAACATAATGGCCATCACATTATGCCGTTGTAGACTTTTCACTAGTAGACAGATGAATCAAGAGGTCAGCTGCAATGTTTTTGTGAGACAAGTCTATAGTGTGTTTTGTTCTCTGAAGTAAAGGTATAGACAGAGAAGTTGCACAGCCCTTCTCTATCTCACCCTCAATAATGTTTTGAAATGGAAGCCTGTTCTTTCCATACTTTTGAATCATGGTAAAGCATTAAATTAAAAAACAGTCAGTCCATCTGTGGTAAGCAGCTAGTGCATTTCTACAGCAGATACTTATTTATTAGGTAATTTCTTCTTTTTTTTTTTAATCTGACACCTGTTACATGATATGTGAAATTGAAAAAGACTTCATTATAAACTTCAAATGCAATCTGTTGCCACTTCTTATTTTCATTTATGAATCACTTTAAGATCTCTCTCCCTAATGTTAACATTCCTAACAGGTATGAAGGGGGTTGTATTTCTTATGTCCTCCTGGAGTGAAAAGATGAGCTGCAGTATTTTTCTGACTGCTTGAGACAGAGAAAGAATTACATTTCATGTCTCAATGGCTATGGATTTAGCATGAAAATACGTAATATGCTTGTTAAGAATCAGGGTACTGTTTTTTAATTCATGTTGTTTTTATTTCCTCATTGTTTAAATATTTGATTTTATGTTTATAAATCACTGGCTGTAATTCAGTTACTGAAATGGAAAATTTACAGATTTATCATGTTAATCTAAGTTACAAGGTTGTTTGATTCTGGCCTTCTGTAGACAGAAGTACTATAACTAAATGGTAAACATAAACTAATACTAAAATGTTAATAACAACATAAATATGTAAACAGTGAAGTGCCCTTTCTTTTTGTCATAAGTTTCTGCTTCCTTTTCATCCTCACTTTTAACTGTGTTGTACCACAAGAACGATCTAAAGTGTATTCAAAGTCCTAAGTCTATTGCAAGTGATGTTTCCACAGTTGTGTAACCTTATTTCCTGGTTTTATTAACTTTTTTTAGTAATGGAGATATTTTCACTTGCTCCTGGAATTAAAGTACAAAGACCAGCCTGGCTTACAAATGTTTGAAAAACAATGGGAGCAAAGATGTGTTGCTTCATCTAAATATTGTCTAGACTGTAAATAACAACCTTCTTAAGATTTTGAGGAGTTTTATTTGTCTCTATTTTGACAGCTCAAAAACTTGATAGATGATTTAGCCATTAATAAAAACTTACCCAATTGGCTTAGTAGGCATGTATACTATTTAAAACACCTCTTTTTTTAAGCAACTATGGAATTTAAGATGGAGACAAAAATATCCAAACAAAGGAGATTTCTGATTAAATGTACTTGAATTTTGCTGGATCTACTTTGACAGGAGCACTTAAATTTTTATCTATTTAAAAAAAAAAAAAAAAAAAAGGCAAATCAAACCTGGACAGCCAAATAAGTCATGTATCCATGATGTGGAATAACAGAAAAAAAAGACCTACTGTATTGCTGGTTTTAACACTAGGGCATTAAAAAAAAATATTCTATGCAGTTTGTAGCTGTAGTGGATCTGGCTGAGCTATTTTCCCTATACAGCCCTCATGNCTTAAATCTTTTAAAGAGTCTTCAAAAATGAGAAACATGAAGATTTACCATATTTTACATTCAGTTTTTAACTTCTGCTGATCTGGATTTCATTGCTGTGTGGTGGTGAGTAGGGGTTCTCTCCCAGGTCCTCTTCTACACGCTACCTTCATCCCTTTTGAAGAATATTTCCTTTTCCTGGATGAATTTAATTCTTTTTGCAGACCTCTGGCCCTGAAAGGATCTCTCAGGCATGTCCATTATCATGTGTTTACTCTGCCATACTGGGACATTAATATGTAAGACTCTTAAAAAGCCTATGTGCTTGATTGCTTCTCTGTCCCTCTGCCTCTGGCAGTAGTCATGTCAGCAGCACAGGGTGAGGTGACAGCCCTCAGGGCTGGGAACTCTGTTATGATGAACTATGAAGAGTACTCTCTTACCTTTGAATAAATAACACAGCTCAGTGCTTTGCAATTTTTCATCAGGAAGGCACTGTGTATTTTGTGAGTTGTTATTCACTCAGGGTTCCAACAAATTCCTGAACAAGTATTCACTTAAACCTGCCTGTCTTAAGACTCGTAGTTGATTCCTCCTCTCCACTGAGTTGTTCAAAATTAAAACTTGTATCTTCTACACCTCTGATTGTTCTTGGGGATTTTCTCTCAAAACACAATGTGTTTCCAGGTATTTGGTTCCCAGTACCTGATTCTGTGCATTTTTTGTATATGCTTTTAAATATGGTCTCTGCAGTGTATTCTATCCTTTGCTGCTCAGTGGTGGGAGAAACGTGTTCTCCTGAGCATCAATCTGTCTCTGCTCTCCTATCTATAAAGTGCAGCTCTGATCTATGAGCCCTTATTATGTGAATAAAGAAGGTGTCAAATAATATGATAATGGTAGCAACATGGGTATTTAAGAAGAAGAGATAGCTCAGCCAGGTGATTTTCTAATAACTTTATTAGCATTAAGCTTGGAGAAATTATTCACTGCTGTTTAGTGAATTTCTGTTAATCAGATAAGTCATGTTAAATTGCAGATATGGCTTCAAGAAAAGTACAGGATAAAACACAGGGTTTTAACCCTGAGTGGAAGTGGTAATTTGTTATGAATCTAAAGACAAGTTTATATTTCTTTATGTCTTTGTCTTGAGGAGTTGTGGGTCTCATTGTTCCTAAAAAAACTCCTCAATTGATAAAATGAGAACACTATGCTTAGAAATATCACAAGATTGTATTGTTATACAGCTTAGACTGCACTAAAATCCAGCAAAGAGTTTAGTGGTGGGTATCACAAAGCATCTGAGCTATGTTTTTGGCCTTTATGGTGAAATTTTTTCTGAAATTTTGACGCTACTGGGTAGGTAGCCTTTCAACAGCAGAAATGCAGCTTATTAACTCTTGCCCAGGAGGAGGATACGCAGCTCCCTGAGGACTGACACTCTGTTGAATAAAGATAGTTCTCAAAATAAACTTTTTCAACAAGGGGGAAACAGCAGTGTCTGCTCACAACTTCTCTGATGAATTTCTCTACACCGTGGTTACTGACTGACTCTGCAAAAAGTACCAATTTGAAACTGGTATAATACAGATAAATAAAAGTATCAAAGAGTGATTCTTTGTATGGGCAAAAGAAAAAAAAAAATGACTTTGAGATGAAAAGTGCAGATCTTCTAATGAAGTGAACTATCAATTTATATCATTTTGATCTACAAATTGTAATGGAGTATTCACAAAACAGGCAAATCAATAGATGTAAATGTCACCAGTGAGGTTGTTTGTCACTCTGAACAAAGCAAAGATTTGCTTTCATGTGAATGAATTTATTCAGTGCTGGAGACCATGGACACAGTGCCAGAATGCAAATCTGTAAAACAAAAAAATAATTAAAAAAACCCAACTCTATTACATATGAGTTGTGGGATCAAGTTAAAGGTGATGCATAGATGAGAATTGAGGGAAAAAATGTGTATATTACGCAAAGCAACAGCAAGGATGCAGAGAAAAGTTTTATTGATTTCTGTGGGTGCATTTGCTCCCTTTTGCTTTAACCAAAAAAAGGGAAAAGAAAAAAACCTAAAAAGTAAATAACATTGTTTTGTCAGGAAGCTAAGTAGCAGTGCAGACCTGTATTTGTACCATACTTTTAAACGAGCCCTGCAAGATCTTAAAACTGCTAGCATTTTAAATAATACAATGGCAGAGTATTTAAAGACAAGTTATTCCAAGAGTGTCATGAAAATTAACCCAAAGTTTCAGGATGCTGAATGCAAATAGCAACAAATCATTGAAGCAAGCTGTATGGTAAACTTACTATTATTTCCTAAATCAGATAATGGATCAGAATTCAAGGTATGCTAGTGAATCACTCCTCCTTTTATTCCAGGCAGCTGAAGTAGAAAGTCCTTGGATATAAATTTCTGAAAGGAAAAGTAAGAGAGGCATTTGGCAAAGAACTTGCTCAAGTGAACTATCGTGTTCATAGAACAACAAGAAGAAATATGAGATACCATCAGTATCAAAAGGATCCATTGCACTTGGATGGCCAACTGGGACCATTTAAAAGACAGAATACCTATTGCTGTGAAGGATCCCAAAAGCACAGTGAGAAGAGTGAGCTCGTTTTGAGCTTCGCTTAATGAAGTAGTAGTGAGACTTTCTGTTCAAAAAATTATATTCTGGTATTCTAGTAATGCTATGCTATACTGTAAATTCAAGAGAAACTGTCCAAGCTTGCTGTAAAATAATTGCGAAGAAAATATCCCCATTTTAATATGATGAATAACTTCTAGAAAATATTTTTGGTTTACAGAAATCCTTAAACAGGAACATGAAATATGGAAGTCCTGGGTTTTACTGCAGCTATCAGTTTGTTCAGTGTCGTTGGGAGGCCATGTATTGTGTCTCTGTCTTAATTTATGCATCTGCAAGATGGAATTATAATAACCTCATAGCAGTACTTACAAACTTAATGTCAATGGTTGCTTCTGTAGCCTTTGTTGGAAGATTTCATAAATGCTGAGTGCATTATGGGAGAAGAAACAGCTTCCCCAGTATTAATAAGCAACTATCTTCCTTTGTTATACCAATTTTAGCTGCAGCATTACTTTGGCATAAAAAAAGAAATAATAATTTGACTTACTAGTTCTGACTATTTTTTTTTTCCTCTTGGGAAAGGAGTGGCTTATGAAACTCTTCAGGGAGAGGGGTTTTTTCTTCTGTTTTTTTTCTTTTTTATTTTTTTATTCTCTGTTTTCAAGAGAAACACCTAAAAATTACTTTCTTTGCAAACATGATGGGTGTTGATAACTACTTTTCACATTTCTTTCCTTTTACATCCAGTAGTTCGGTAATGGGATTAGTCACTGAATCCGCTGTTAGCAGTTGTCTGAATTTTCTTCATGTACTTCAGAAGCTGACCTGTATTTATTTCTATCCTCTGGACCCTCCTTGATCCAAACTGTGTTAAATGGTACTGAGCACTGTTATCCAGGAAAATTGAAGGAATTTGTCTTGCTAGATTGGAAATTCAATTATGTAATGGTCTATATCTCAGTAATTTCCACTAAATTACTCTAGGATGGATTGCTTACCAAAAGCTTGAAATAAGATTCACAATAACCCTAATACTGTGCATAACCTGAATGTTTCTCCTTAATATACACTATAATGAACTACCTGAACACATACCCCATCTACAAGACAGAGATGAGATTAGTTTGTCATAAATATTATTTTATCCCTTTCATATCTGTGCTTTTAACTTGTCCTTGTTGAAATGTCGGGATTATTCAGAATGTTGACAGAGGGCCTGAGAAAGATAAGATAAAGGAATGTAATATGATAAAGCCTAAAAAACAGTATTATTCAGTTTTCAAGATGTTATGAGATTGATCTAATAGACGTGACAAAATGGATATTGCCAACTTTCTCGATTCTGAAAACTGTCACAATCACTTAATAAAGCCCAATTAAAGCAAATACATTAATACATTAATGTATTAACATTAATGAGAAAACTACTGACTTTAATAGTAAGGGCTTGTGTTCAGTGTTGTGGATTTAAAAAGTCTTTGTGAAGTCAATGTTAGTTTTAAAACTTTTGATAAATGAGTGCCACTTTTGTATGTCATTGTTTCAGAGGAATATAATATGTTAATAAATTGATGAGAAAAATCAATTATTAGAAATTTGTATAGTCAATATTTATTTATTCCCTCAACATGTGACCTTTAGCACTGTGAGGGAGGTGATCATGGAAGTTGGACTGTGAAAGATGAGTATATATGCACTCTGCATGTCAGTCTGTATGCATGGAATTTACACAGGGTTCTGGCTCTTCTTTGAGGGAGAGTTGTGAAACAAGGGTCACCTAGTTAAGGTGTAAAAGCACGGACTTTGAAGTCCTGCAGATAAATAGATTTAAATAGCGATATCATCTTTTTTGCTTTCCTCCTTTTTGACCCCCTTTTAACATGATTATGACTTTTTAAGATGTACTTCTCCTTTCTGTAAGAGAACAATCTCTGTTAATTTTGTATTAATCTCATACACCGAAAAAATACCAAACCAAAATAAATAAATAAAATCCCTAAATTCCTAATTTTTAATTTACAATTAAAATTCCTAAATTTTTAATTTACAATTAAAAAAAAAAAAAGTGAAGATAATACAGAAGGGGGATGTGTGGGGAGATGTCTAAACGGACATTTGGGTTTTCACTGCCTCTTAATCATCTTTTGAACTTCAGTTAAGTTTAATGCACTTTGAGGGAAGTGTGCGTGTAGAGTGGCCTTAAGGCACACGTTGAGCATGTATGCACAATGGTTTCTCCAATGGACTTTCAAAATTTGGCCAAATATACTTTAGTGGAGTAGTAGAATGGTGCCTTTTGTTAAACTGTTGTACCTCGACCATAGATCTGCTAAATGTGATGAGCTTTTCATTGTAAGTGAAACTGAACTAAGCTATTTTTAAAATTGTTATGCTTTGTTTGGAGGTCACCCTTAGAATACCTATTGTGTCTTCCTGTCTGTTCTGTCAGTGGCACTTCTATGGTGTGATTGCAAATGTGCAGTCAATACAATAAATAAAAATTTCAGAAGGTTTAACAAGAATTTGCTATTGTTTGCAAACACAAAGATTTCAAATATCCCCCCTCCAAGAAAATGCAGTTCAGGGTTTGGAAATAATCTGCCAGTAATTAAATAAATAGCTTCTATAGGTTGTGTATGGAGCAATCAACTCTTACACAGAAGAATGTGTGATGCCAACACAGAAGCAACCATATTTAGAGTCAAGACATATCTTTCCTTTTAACTGTATGTATCCATCCAAGCAAAGACTGCATGTAAAATTTTGGAGAGTTATTCATGCTCTGAGTCAAAAAGGTCAAGAGTCCAATATCCCTTCTACCAGAACTTTTTTATTTTTCAGAACTGTTCTGTGTTTACCTGTTTATGATGGACCTCATTGCTGCATCTTACTCTGCTGTTAAAAACAAATCACTAACAAAGCTCCCCAGGCTCTCCATCATCTGTCTGAAAGTAGTGGGGCAGGCAAAAATCTTGTTCAGATTCCATGTAGATGACAAATGGCTAATGGGATGTCAAATACAGACTCTCTTGTCTGCAAATGAGCAAGATGTTTGCCATCTGTCTGTCTTTTGGAAGCAGATCAAAGTGCCTGAGTTCAAAAGGAAGATGTATAAAGCTTTTCTGCTGGCTCTGATCATCTGACATCTCTCTGTTCTTGTACAGCAGAGTAAAAATTAGGCTGATACAACTGAAATCCCTCACCATGTTTCACTAGACAATGGCACTTGTGGATTTGAGGAAAAAGGAAGCTCCTCTTGTATCCTATAACTCTCTATAACTCACTGAAAAGAGGTTGTAGAGAGGTGGGGTTTGGTCAGTTCTTCCAAGCAACAAGTGATAGGACAAGAGGAAACAGCCTCAAGTTGCTCCAGGGGAGGCTTAGGTTGGACATGAGGAAAAATGTCTTCCCCAAAAGGGTTGTCAAGCCCTGGACCAGGCTGCCCAGGACAGTGATGAAATCCACACCCCTGGAAGGATTGAAAATCTGTATAGATGTGGTGCTGAGGGACATGGTTGTGGTGGACTTGACAGTGCTGGGTTAACAGTTGGACTTGATGATCTTAAAGGTCTCTTCCAACCAAAACAATTCTATGATTCTATCCTATCATAGTGAACAAAATAAAAGTATTGATTTTTCTTGCAAAATATAACAAGTTTAGGAAGAAAGTAATCTTCCTGGTTTTGAAATTGCTCCTTTTGTTTGTGCGGTATAAACTTTAGTAACATGAGTAACCCACTCATGCATATCAACATAATTGAAAGGAAAATACAGAATAATTGTTTGCAAGTAATATGCTGAAAAATGCAGTATTTTTAAATTAAGTACCTTTTCTAATTCTTTTAAAGCTAGATCTAGAGAACTGTTTTTGTAAAACAAGTGATTTTTGTATTTGTTTTCTCTTAAGATTGTACCATTAGAAACTTGTCAGAGGATTTATTGGTGCTTGCACCGGTTCTAAATGTGTTCTTCTGAGTTCTACTTTAATAGTGAAATTTATTCTTCTTGTATTTCTTAATATTGATATTTCTTCTTAGTATGAAACAAAAGCTAGTGGTAACCTTGCCTAAGGAGTTGTTTTTGCTGTCCGATACCTCAGTGATATCTCCTGTCTGTATTTTATTTTTCTTTCTGTTTTTAGGTAATGGGAGAGTAAAAAGCTACTTACCTGAACTTTTTGGAAACTGGTCTGAAATGCATGAGTTTCATATGGATTTTCTGGTTCCTGGCCTCTGTTTCATGTTGATGTTGATAGCAAAACATAACTGTCTGCTTGTCCTCAGAGTTTCTGTTGATACTTCTCTAGCTTTGACACATGTACTATGTGAGCAATGCTTTACTTGTGGTCTGAAAGACTTTTTGCTGTGGGGAAAATCACTTGTCACAATGGAACTAGGCTTAGACTATTGAGAGAGAAAAAAATACAGTGTATGAGTGATTCTTCTGTACCTTCTAGCTGGCTGCAGGAGCTTGGGGAGAGCAGGGGCTGTGGTCACTGTCAGACTGGGGGAAGGTTTTCAGCCTTCATGGGAGGAGGTACCAGCCCATCCCTTTCTCAGAAGGAGACTGAATGTATTGAAGGTGAGCTATATTTTAGGAATTTTCCAGCTGGTTTAGTGTTCGCCAGACCACTTCTGTCTTCTCAATAGCAAGGTGTACTTTTGTAGTGGGCAGATGAGAGCATCAGATAGAAAATCAGTTCTTGACCAGTTTTCCCACTACTTGATTCTGGCTTACAAATGTTTTTGAAGTTGCAGAGATTTACAAAACTTTAAAAGTAAAGCTTTCCAGTGACTGAATCCTCTCCTTCATACTCTGTGCTTCTCTGCAATTACAAAGACCAAGCACAGGCTGAGAACTTCAGCTGGCAAAAAGTTGTTCTATTTTGGTAAAGCCTGTAGAACTGTGCTGTTTTGGGCTATATTGAAGAGGTATTTTTCCTTCAAGTTTTTATAGCCTAAATTATTTTTAAATGCTGCTGTGATTGACTATTGACTATTCTGTTATTATTTGTAAAGGACACACATTTTTATAACTGTGAATGGAACCACTTGATTCCGGAACATTAAGAAGGACTGCATGTGACTGCAGGTTTGGGTGTGTGCTTAATTTTGTTCATTGACCTGTCAACATCTTTTTCTTGTGATTTTACAGTTTCAGAGGAGAAAAGGTTGTGGCAAGCTAGTGTTTCAGTTACTTGTCATACAAAAAGGGGACTCCGTCATGAGATGATGATGTTAATTTGTTTTTGTGTATTACTTAATCTAGTCTTCTATTATAATTTTTTCCTTATATTAGGACAATATTTTCATGGTGTATTGATCTAACTCAGAAAAAGAACTTTAAAGCCTGTTGCTGTATTCCAGTTTCTCATCTTACCTTCTGAAGTAACTTTATAAGCCCAAGTTTCATTGTGAGTTGATGAATCACACATTCCTGTGTGCTGCAGTCTTTTGGAAAACAGAATTGAAGACATTTTGTACTTCATTCTTTAAGTAAAGTTATCCAGGGTGCTTGAAAGGCTGAGGTCTGAGAGGGGAGAGAGTCTCAATCTTCAGGTATTCTGAAGCCAGATTTAGCTTTGTACAGAAACTCTGTGTGTGTGTATGTTTGAGTGGGATAGTTTGGACTTTTTTTTTTTTTTTTTAAATTAAAGGAA
>VYZX01022671.1:0-25873 GCA_013401335.1 Brachypteracias leptosomus
GTTCTATTCTTGCTTTCTGTCACACTGTGGACATAAAAGATAAGTTTGGCTAAAGTGACTAATGCACCCATAATCTGCAAGGTGGCTTTGTAATCCATCAATATGAAAGCTGCTACAAATCTGTGACGTCGTATGCTTCATTCCTTCCCAATATGGAGTCTGTTTGGTTTTAAGGTCAGTCTGGTCTTGACTTGTCCATGAACATGCCAAATGAATAAGGCAATTGAGGTATAAATCACTCAGTAATTTCTGGAGTAATGCAGAATGAAGCAAGATTTTTCCCTAGCTCTGCTACCAATATCAACACTGCTTCTGTAGAGTTCTGATAACCACTTCTGCCCTCTACCTGTGAGACTTCTGCTGCATGGTAGCTGCTTTCCCTTGAATGTTTTAATGGTGTCTATACTATTTCTTTTTACATGTCTTTTATCCAGACAACATCAATTTCACTGAAAATTAAACTTTGGTTTTGCTTTTGGGGTTTTTTTTGTTTGGTTTTTTTTTAAATTAATGTAACTATTCTGCAAATATTTAATTTCTACTGTTATGTCAATGTCATACACCTTTATCTTCTGTCACATATAGACAACATTGCTCAAGGCCTGACAGGAAGTGGGGTTTTTAAAGAACCTAAGCTCTGTTTAGAATGCTATTGACTTGACCAGGGGTCATGTTTTCAAATACCTAGATTTTGGGATACATGTCACAGGGTGCCTTAAAGATGCTGATTTTCAAAATATGGACATTTTTGCCCCTTCTAAAAGTGCAGTTTTTTGCTTTTAGGAACATGTTCTCATTTTAAAATCTTACTTGTGCAGCCCTCTGGACTTGCTAGTGATTTATGAATGATCAGTAACTTGTACACAGACAAACATGGAATGTCTGCTTTTACCTGTTGGCTACTATTTTTCATTCAATATTAAAAAATTGGACTACATCAGTGAATGGGGAAGAGTCAGGTGAGAATTTTTGGTAGGAAAAGAACAAGACATTGCCATGAGTCGAATGTCAATGACCAGTCCCTGGCATTCTTGTGGTGTTGGTGACAAGACATCTCTAGAACTGGCTTTTTCAGAGCACGTACAGGTAAGCTAAGACATGAAGTCTTCATCATGCAAACTACTCATTTGACATCTCACTGGAGATCTACCAGAGCTTCAGATCTGAAGAGAACAAACCTAGTGGGGGTAAATCCTCATTCATCAAAAATTACAGCAACATGACATATTCACAAAAGCAGAAAATCTGGTGGTAGGGAAAATAAGGAGAACTTTAATGCTTGGAGTGATTGCCCATCGTACACTAACTCTACCAAAGTAGCAGTCATTATTTCCCTGGGGATTTTTATTTTATTTTTTCCCTTTGCTCCTCCCTGGGGAAGACTTCCACTTTTTCAGTAGCTCTATGTAAAGTCCACTCAACATTATGTCCCTGCACTGAAGGATCCTGACAAAATTGGTGTTCTGCGCTCAGAATGAGACAGTGCAAGAAAACAAGACCTTTATTTGATGAAAAAATCACAGAATCACAGAATGTTAGGGGTTGGAAGGGACTTCAAAAGATCATCTAGTCCAAATCCCCTGCTAGAGCAGGATCACCTGGATCAGATGGCAGGATTTTTATTTTTTTGGTGGCTTCCCAGCAGAATGAAATTTCATATTGGAAAGATATTTTTGATAACCCCATGCAAGTGTTAATTGCTTTATTATTAGACTCTTTATACTGCCTGTAGACAGGTCAAAATTCCTACTCCAGTGGTTTGGATCTCTGCTAAATGTTTCATAAACCAGAATGAATGACATATCTCATCACAAAGCTAGTTTTATATCCTGGAGCAGAAATTCCACCGTGGATCCAAGGAAATTCTTGTTAAAAACAAGCCTTTTCCACAAAATGTCTTTTTTCCCCCCAATATACCAGTAGTGCCTAAGAAAGGTAATTTCTTCAAAAATATCATAGCTAGCTCTGCAAACCAACTTATTTCTTTTAAAACTGGCTGAGCCCTATGTGCCTCCCAAAGTGAGACAATATACTATAGTCCTGGAGAATTTCATGTCATATTCTCCTTGGGAAGTATGAACTACTGCCTGGACAGTAAAGATATCTCACACTGAGGAAAGGATGATGTGGTATTTTAGGAGGGTTTAAAAGAAAAAAGAAAAAGAAAAAACAAACAAAAAAACATTTTTTCTAATATTTTTGAAGAAAATGTTATACTTCACCAAAAGGAAAATAAATGTAATAACATATGAGGTGCTGAATATGCATTTCTCTAGCCTCTATCAATTTTATGGCAAGTTAAATTTCAGTCCTCAGATGCTTGTGGGTGTTAATTTCATTCTCCAATTATTAATTTAGAGAAAAGGAGACAAATCACGTTTGACTGGATATATTAAATTTATTCTAGCATTCAGGTTTGTCTCCTTTTTGTTTAATGTCCCCACATTAGTAAAGATTAGTCACTTTTGTAAAGTCTTGCCAACACACTAAATGCATCATACACAGTAGGAAGAACAATTCCAATGATTAGGAAAACTGAAGCATCAAAAACCAGATTTATTCATTGCAGCTGCAGAGACAAGGTCATGGAGACAGAGTGATGATCTCTTTTCATCAAAGGGAGCTGATGGTGGAACTGTTGCAACTATTGTGCCTCTTTTCTGGGTGCTTTGCATATGCAACTCTTGTAAGTTTTCTAAGGGAAGTGCCTACTACATTCCCAACATTCAACAGTGCATATATCATTTAATTTAAATGCTTTTGAACTATTAGTATGTTACATCTCTAATAATAATCTCCAGCTATATGCAAGGCTATAATGGATTCAAAATCCACTATGGCTTCAGAAATCATTATTGTTCATTCCTCAACGTAACTCAACTTCAATAAGACTGTACCTTCATGTATTGCATCCATATGTGGCAGCATTGACAGTAATTAAAAACAAATGTTCTTGGAAAGAAAGAAAGTGTAACACGAATTTTGTTAAAGCACTGTATAAAATGCTTGAGAAAGAACCGGAAAATTAGGAAGCAGATATGGACACATGAACAATAGGAGTTCCTGGTACATGAAATCACTCCAACTCAGAGGCTAAAACATGTGATGAAGGAGAAAAAAGGTAGTCGACAGGGATAAATTAATCAATAAAACAAAATTCAGCATTGTAGCTCAAATGAATTTTTAAATGTATATGTTTCTTCATGTTAATTTATGACAGCTTATGTCTATGCACTGTCTTTTGCAGAGAGGTTTCCTCTTCAAGATGCTTCTGCTCTGAGTGGCTGAACACCAACCAGCTCTGCTCTGATGGAGCTGTGCTCTCTCTCTCTAGGATTTAGACTATCAGCTACAAGGCAGTAGGCACACACTGAGGCTTCATTATTACCCTGTGGCTGGAAACAGGGGTCCAAAGACCACAGAATAGAGTAAAACCTTGTATACACCATAATATTGTAGTTGAAGGAACTGTCAGTATTGCAGTATATCCATTATTTTCACAAAAATTCCTATCAGTTGTTTAATACAATCTTCACAATTATGTTTATACTACAGCAGACGAAAAGACTACACCATGGTTGATATATACATATATATGTATGCATATGTGCATATGCGGAATGGATGGAAATAAATATACATACACATAATTCTTTGTTCCTATGATCTGTTGAGCAACTGTTTTGAAGCATAATGTTTGTTGGTGAATGCTATTAATCATGGCTGATAAAAGAGATATATTGACATAGGACTTAAATGAGTGAGAATGACAGGTTCAGCCTCTATTTAAAAGGTATAGATCAGAGATGCAGCAAGCAGTGTAGTCAGGAGGGTTATCTCCTGTTGAATAACCCTCACCAACAGACAAGTAAAATGACTGTAGTGCAAATACAACTGTCAAATTTTAAAATTCTTACCTTCCACAGATTGCAAATCCATATACTTCTGTGTATATCACATATACACTACCCACCACATGCTCTTTGGTTTTTGCTTTGGTTAGACATCTTTTATTGCCTCTTTAGGCCTTTGTATGCTTCTTTCAAAGCAAATGAAGTCAGTTACTTACTGATACTTNTTCAAAAATATCATAGCTAGCTCTGCAAACCAACTTATTTCTTTTAAAACTGGCTGAGCCCTATGTGCCTCCCAAAGTGAGACAATATACTATAGTCCTGGAGAATTTCATGTCATATTCTCCTTGGGAAGTATGAACTACTGCCTGGACAGTAAAGATATCTCACACTGAGGAAAGGATGATGTGGTATTTTAGGAGGGTTTAAAAGAAAAAAGAAAAAGAAAAAACAAACAAAAAAACATTTTTTCTAATATTTTTGAAGAAAATGTTATACTTCACCAAAAGGAAAATAAATGTAATAACATATGAGGTGCTGAATATGCATTTCTCTAGCCTCTATCAATTTTATGGCAAGTTAAATTTCAGTCCTCAGATGCTTGTGGGTGTTAATTTCATTCTCCAATTATTAATTTAGAGAAAAGGAGACAAATCACGTTTGACTGGATATATTAAATTTATTCTAGCATTCAGGTTTGTCTCCTTTTTGTTTAATGTCCCCACATTAGTAAAGATTAGTCACTTTTGTAAAGTCTTGCCAACACACTAAATGCATCATACACAGTAGGAAGAACAATTCCAATGATTAGGAAAACTGAAGCATCAAAAACCAGATTTATTCATTGCAGCTGCAGAGACAAGGTCATGGAGACAGAGTGATGATCTCTTTTCATCAAAGGGAGCTGATGGTGGAACTGTTGCAACTATTGTGCCTCTTTTCTGGGTGCTTTGCATATGCAACTCTTGTAAGTTTTCTAAGGGAAGTGCCTGCTACATTCCCAACATTCAACAGTGCATATATCATTTAATTTAAATGCTTTTGAACTATTAGTATGTTACATCTCTAATAATAATCTCCAGCTATATGCAAGGCTATAATGGATTCAAAATCCACTATGGCTTCAGAAATCATTATTGTTCATTCCTCAACGTAACTCAACTTCAATAAGACTGTACCTTCATGTATTGCATCCATATGTGGCAGCATTGACAGTAATTAAAAACAAATGTTCTTGGAAAGAAAGAAAGTGTAACACGAATTTTGTTAAAGCACTGTATAAAATGCTTGAGAAAGAACCGGAAAATTAGGAAGCAGATATGGACACATGAACAATAGGAGTTCCTGGTACATGAAATCACTCCAACTCAGAGGCTAAAACATGTGATGAAGGAGAAAAAAGGTAGTCGACAGGGATAAATTAATCAATAAAACAAAATTCAGCATTGTAGCTCAAATGAATTTTTAAATGTATATGTTTCTTCATGTTAATTTATGACAGCTTATGTCTATGCACTGTCTTTTGCAGAGAGGTTTCCTCTTCAAGATGCTTCTGCTCTGAGTGGCTGAACACCAACCAGCTCTGCTCTGATGGAGCTGTGCTCTCTCTCTCTAGGATTTAGACTATCAGCTACAAGGCAGTAGGCACACACTGAGGCTTCATTATTACCCTGTGGCTGGAAACAGGGGTCCAAAGACCACAGAATAGAGTAAAACCTTGTATACACCATAATATTGTAGTTGAAGGAACTGTCAGTATTGCAGTATATCCATTATTTTCACAAAAATTCCTATCAGTTGTTTAATACAATCTTCACAATTATGTTTATACTACAGCAGACGAAAAGACTACACCATGGTTGATATATACATATATATGTATGCATATGTGCATATGCGGAATGGATGGAAATAAATATACATACACATAATTCTTTGTTCCTATGATCTGTTGAGCAACTGTTTTGAAGCATAATGTTTGTTGGTGAATGCTATTAATCATGGCTGATAAAAGAGATATATTGACATAGGACTTAAATGAGTGAGAATGACAGGTTCAGCCTCTATTTAAAAGGTATAGATCAGAGATGCAGCAAGCAGTGTAGTCAGGAGGGTTATCTCCTGTTGAATAACCCTCACCAACAGACAAGTAAAATGACTGTAGTGCAAATACAACTGTCAAATTTTAAAATTCTTACCTTCCACAGATTGCAAATCCATATACTTCTGTGTATATCACATATACACTACCCACCACATGCTCTTTGGTTTTTGCTTTGGTTAGACATCTTTTATTGCCTCTTTAGGCCTTTGTATGCTTCTTTCAAAGCAAATGAAGTCAGTTACTTACTGATACTTGGTTCAAGCCCTCTACAAAGGAATCACAGAAATAGGCATGGGACAGCTGACAAGTCCCGGAAAAGGGCTTAGCCATTAATAACAGGTAGTATAGTTCATGTAAATGGAAATCTGCTTGATTCCGTGAGAGAAAGCTAAAATGACAGTCATCTGCAGAACAACGAACAAACCCAACCAACTGAAAAAAAACCAGAGCCGAAATTTTCCTCTCTTAGATATGTGCCTTTCATAATTGCCCATTTCTGACTTCAGTGCACTCAAAAAGAAACTACCATGTCTGTCAGGCCCAAATAGGACACTATTGCTGTAGTTACCCATTCCTCTCAACATAGCACTCACTGTTTTTTCAAGGTGTCACCTGAGAAACGGAGAGTAGGGATTTAACAGCATGAGTTCTATCACTCAGAAATACCTGGGAGTCCTGTTTCCAATGAGGCACACAGAGCTTCTCCATGAACTGGTGCCACCAAACCTCAGGGACACTTACAGAAGAGCCGTCATTTTGGTGAATCTTGCAGAAAGTGACATGACAGCCAGTCTGAAGTCCTGAATGCCTCAGGACACTATCTTCTCTACCCTCAGCATTTCCTGTTGAGCATGTTTACAGGCAGTCTTGCCTAACACACCTGCACAAGGAGCAATGCTGGTTTTGTTTCCAGGTGGGGATGAGAGATGGTTGCTTGGGAACTAACACAGTTTCAGTCAGTCATATGAACCCTCTGTGAAAGGCAAATGAAGCCTGGGAGAACATGTAAGGGGTGTGCTGCTTTGTCAGCTGCCTCTTTTCAACACCTTTGATGACCTCCCATGTTTCAGCTTCTTGCCCTCCCCATTGAAATGCTGTGTTTTTTTCTCTTTACATTCCAAACAGCAACTCAATCCATTAAAAATCACTGACTTATTTGTAACACAGCTCCAATGCATTAGCAGTGAACCAGAAAGGACAGAATTTGTACAGTTCTTAGTACTGAGGTTTGCTAAATTTCATAATTTATAAGTTGAGCATTTGAAAAAAAATGGTTTTGTAGAAGGCAGAATTACCACAGCAATTACCACAGAAAAAGGTATTAATGAGAAAGAGGGGAAAAGAGGGAGAGGAGAATAGATTACAATATTCCTTGAATTACAAGTACTGCAGATACTTGAAAGAAAAATTACTTAATCAAAGATGTTACAGCCCAATGAAAAATTAGAAAAGAAAACAGTAATAACAGAAATCACTACAACTATAATGTTCAAGCAAGAATCAATATTTTGTCTGAAAGATTTCCATGAAGGCAGGGATGCAGGGCTGTTTTTTTAAACCTTACAGCCCTCACCAGCAATAGCTGATTTTCAAAATGGCAAATATATATTCCCAGCACAGCTTCTCTAGCCAAAAAAAATCTCTATCTTTCAAACCAGTTTCTTCTAACAAGACCTGGACTGAAAAATGCATTATCTTGAAAATAGTTCTAAATGCTATGCATTAAATTGTATATCACCTGACACACTTGGGTCATTTGTCATCAGGGACACAGCCAGAGTCCCATGTCCTGTGGCTTCTGCCCCACAGAATCCCAGGCTCATTCACCCTGCAGCTCGCACATAAGCCCTTGGAGGTGGTGCACATTTCCCCAGGGAAAGGCAGGAGAACCCACTATGGGCAAAAATGTCCCAGTATAACGACTATTCTTTTTGAATACAATTATCTTTTTCAAGTGAATTAAGCTACTTTAGTTTTGCCAGAACAAAGCTTCCATCTGCAAAAATTCACAGACTCTCAGTAAAACTTGGCATTTTCCAGATTTCATAGAATCATAGAATAGTTTGAGTTGGAAGGGACCTTAAAGATCATCTAGTTCCAACCCCCCTGCTGTGGCAGGGACACCTCCCACTAGACCAGGTTTCTCAAAGCCCCATCCAACGTGTCCTAGAACACTTCCAGGGAAGCAGCATGATCAGGGATGCTTCCTTTGATTGTCTTGTGCAGTTGTTAGAAATCACTTTACAAGTTCTTTCACTATTTAGGGTAAGAAACAGCATAGTGGGACAGAAATCACCAGACAGAACTAAGCAATATAGTTGACCAAGTCAAATAACCTCAATGGCCTCATTAAAAAAAAGTACCTCCAGCTGATTCCCTCTTTGCTGATACTGTCTTATCTTGACAGAGAGGATGTAAGCATGTGTTAAATAGAAAAGAAGAGGAAAGGAAAGGAAAGGAAAGGAAAGGAAAGGAAAGGAAAGGAAAGGAAAGGAAAGGAAAGGAAAGGAAAGGAAAGGAAAAATAAATAAAATAAAGTAAAATGTCTACAAATTATTAAAAGTGCTAAACTAAATGAGAGCACATATAGAAACATATTTTAGCAAAGGAGTCATGTTTTAAATGAATAATCTGCCTATTTCTATCCTGTTTCACTGGAATGATAATAAATAGTCTCTTGATCCTTGAAAAAAATACATAGAGCTGGAGTTCTATTCAGCAAACAGAAAATGAAAAAACAACTAGTAAATTTTTTACTTTATGTGGTAGGCTTGATGAACCAGTTGTTCAGCCCAACAACAATTTAATACCTATACATACTTGTAAACCATCTCCTTACCCCTTCCCACAAACTATTCCTTTTACCACTATCATATTTTAGAAAGCACAGCTACACCTCCTAGAGCTACCTATAACAGGAAATTAGAGTATTTTGGGGTTTTTTTTCTGCTCTTTGACTTCCTGCCCTTAGCTCAGGATTCCCCTTCAACATATGAAAAAAAAAGTTATGAATCATATAACACTTGCACCAGGTAAACCCAGATTGTCCAAAGAATCAGGCTATGCCTTTGTTTGTGTTCTGCCTGGTTTATCTCATTTTTCTGGTTTCAGCATCACAGCTATGATATACAAACAACTGACAGCCTGAGAAATATCCTGAGTGTCTGACCAAATGCCTGGGGCAAAGATCTTCACCTCACAGCCTGAGAGGGATAAATAGTCCATCTGCACATAGGCTCATGGACACCTACTGGCATATTTATGGAGATAAGTAAATCATTGCTTGTTTAAGACTGACTGCTGGCTATGTTCCACCCCCTGAGCAAAGGGGTCAGTGTCAGATGTCCCAGTGTTGTTAACCCTCGTACTACTTATGCTGTTCCAGACCCCTCCCTTGTTTTATTAAATGCAAAGAGTACAGTCTCCACATTGAGACTGTTTAGACAGAGGAAAAATGTATAAAACCTTAAAGGCTTCAAAATCAGAAGACAAAGCTTCCCTGCACTCAAAACATTTAGCTGTCATAGTTTTTCAGTAGATCTCATGCATCTGGGGTGCTTGAACATTGTCATATCTGAAAAGGCATGTGGATGTCAGGGTAGATGCTAACACCATCCTTACATGTGAGTGGCTATGTAAGAGATCCCTTATCAATCACATCAGAGACCAGGCTGTATAGAAACCAGCAGGAGCCATAAGGCTCACAGTGAAATTGTGAGGAGGATGCCTGACAAGCAAAGGGAAGGAAGGAAGTCTCTGAAATGGGTGCCAGTGCTCAGGAGTTCACTGTACACCCAAAGGAACTAGATAGATTAGGAAAGTTCAGCTTTCAGTGTTTTTTAGTGGTAGCTGGCTGTTGAGCGTGCATGAAGAGGGTGCAAGAGAAGCAACTATCACAAAGTAGACAAATGCAACAAGAGTAGCTTTGTGATTGCCCTTCTACAGAAATCAAATGGAGGAGGCAGCCAAATTCCTGCAGACATCTGGCACAGCTCTGTTCTGTTGCAACCCCCCTTTAAGGAGCTGAGGAAAGGATAAGTGATGGGAGCAGGTAACACATATCCTTCTTAGGAGTGAAGAGGAGCAAAGAGACTGAAAATCCAATGCAGCCTCACTCTCTTCCCCTGCTTCTCTCTGTAGCAAAAAGGACTTTGTTCCTTTTTCCTCCCTATTGCCCTCTCCACTCCCATAATCCCACTGGCAAGTGTGGTGGAAATGGCAAAAGACTGGAGATGCCAGATAAGCGCTGTTGGTCCCAGGTATGACCAACAACCTGGCACTCTAAGTCACAAAACCCAAGCAGTACAGTTCCCCTTGCTGTCTCAATCTCTCTCAGACACTGACTAGCACACTTACTCTCACACAAGTGTACCATCAATATCCAAAGATCATCTGGACCAAACATAAGTGTTGCAATTTGCTTGCTTCCTAGCAAAATTAGCTTTGCAAGCAAGAGAGCAATAACTAATGTAGTCATTCCACCTAATGTTAGCAAAATTATCTGGAAGTAACTTGTGTTTCTATTGATTAGCACTATATGAAACAGGAAAAGAAATATTAATGTCAGTTGCTGACCTTTACTCAAATCAGGAGATATCTCTGTGTTTGCCTATTTCTGTGTATGTGCTTTGCTCAGTTAATTAGACTTCTGTTGAGCAAGAAATAAGGGGGAAAATATGATCTTATGTATGAATCCCATTGAAGTATTTTGTGCAAAGAGTTTGTTAATTTTCACCAGGACAAACAGTGTAACATCTGCTTTGATTTCCTTAGCAACCTTCCTATAGTCTGACTTGGAAGTACCCAGCTCTCACAGTTTCCATCAGCTTCATGAGAAGTGGCCAGCACTTCTACAGCTCAGCCCTCCTTTGTTACTCAGACACAGAGAAAGAGTCTGTTAGCAGGTAGCTGAGATACCTGCAGTCTGTCAACTAGCTTTGAGATCTGACATCTAAAACAGTGTCAATGCTGAGGGGAGAGTGACAGAGCAGTGACTTTAACAATTTACACTTTCTTTGCCTGAAACCGTAACATCCCCTGATGATCAATTTCCCTTTTGGGTCAAAGGAAAATACACTCTGTAACTTTTAGACTAAGAGTATAATGAAATAATGTTTAGCTCATTGTAACATAGTACTTTACATTTCACATACATAATTTTCAAATGCTAATTTACGTCTTATCTACTGATCAGATAACAGAAAATCTCTCCAGGTTATTCTGAACTTCTCTATTTTCAGCTTAAATAAGGAGAGTGTCAAAGGAAATGTTACACAGGGGGAGAAACAGCAGCCAGTACCGATTAACCCTTAAAGCATTAGGATGTTGGGATGGATTGGCTTATGGGCTCTGTATGAACTGAAGGCAGTTCATAGCAGGGTGAAGCATGGTTTAGAGAGTGTTTTGGAACAAACAAAGCCTTTGAAGGTAAATGGGATAAGGATGAACAAACATGTTAGTGGAGAGTGATAATTCTAAAGACTAAGACGAGGTAAATAATCCTTTCTCTGAGAAGCTTTGGTTTCCCCTCTTGAAACTTAAGTATTTCTTTAGGAGTTACTGTTTTTGCCCTGTTTAAAAAAACACAAGCAGTTAGTTAGGCTAAGTGTGTGAGCTATTCTGCATCTTGGAAGGTACCTGCCAATAAGAAAAGAGCAGATTTGTTCAGTATTTGTGGTATTAATATCACAAAGGGAGAGTTACAGGAATAAATTACATCTCTCAACTTGATTAGAAGTCTTCTGGTTTGTATCAGGGTTTCTTCCTGCCCAGCTGCCTGTGAGCAGACTGGAAACTGAAGTTGAGGGAAGTCTCTGCCTCCCTCTCCGTTTCTCTGGCCAGGGAAGCTGTGCGACCAGAAGATGGACATCGAGGGGAAGATGGGGTGCAGCTGCCCTGGCGGGGCTGTCCCCAGTCAGAAGAGGCATCTCTCTGGTCTGCCTCCGCCCAGTCCTGTGTTGGAGCACAGCCTCGCATCCCGGGGAAAATTTTAGCAGTGTTAAGCCTTAGGTTTGCTGCCAAATCAGCACAAGGTGGCAGCATCTTAGCACATTTCTGCTGAGCCTGGGCAGGCTATGACTTGGTAGCTCCAAACTCTCCTGTGAACTTTGGATAAGGGGGATCTAGAGGAGATATGATCCAGTGGGAACACTATAAAAACAGTGCCTCTAGCTGAATAGACCTTCTACACTGGGGGAGCTGACTACAAAAAGTGATGAACTACTACATAAAAACAAACCAAGGAAATCCTCATTTGTCTTAACCTGCCAACATTGTGTACTCCAAGATGAAAGTTGTCCTTTGCAATGTACAACATGTGATCCATGCTAGGTCTCTGTTTTCATACTGAGGCTTCCCTGTGAAAAGCATGGCTACATGGCCCAGGGGATGCCATGTCCCAGTATGGTGTGACTGGCAAAAAACCAAAGCTGCGTTGGTTATCCCTTTGCTTTGTGTAAGGTGGTGCTGAGTGGTGCTCCTTTGGAGAATCACTGTTGCGCAGGGTGAATCTGTGCTAAACATAGAAAGGTGGATAACCTAAGATACCTCTGAGTTGAGTCCAATGGCATACTTCTGCAGGAATATCCTGTATTGGCCTGAAAACACTAAAAAATAGTAAATCTAGTGTCTTACCTGATAACCTTTGCTGGTAGATAAAGCCTTGTCATCATTAAAATCATGCATTGTTTCTTTTTTTGTATATGTTTCTTTTATATGAGCTTTTCTAATTACAAATAGTTCCAGCCACTGAGTCTTACAATGTATTTCACTACTTAATTGAAAAGCTCTTTATGACGCAGTGTAAGTACTTTCATGAGGACGAAGTTATTAATTTTTTTTTAATTAAATGAAGGAGGCTGGACACTTAAAATCTGCCAGAAGAAAACAGTCTCCTTTTTTTCTGATGTACTTTTTGTTAGCTTTCAGCTATTTTCTCTGTACTTTCCAGTTACTCAACATGTTGTTAGATCAGTGGCCACCCAGAGTGAATGTGTTGTTCTGTTATTGATCTCAGTAGCATCACACAGAGAGAAAATGTCATCTCCCCGCTGCTCCTCATTAATCTCAACTTTGTATAGTCAAAGAACTCTGCCCCAATAGCCTCTGATACAGACATCTCACACCTTAGCACAACTTAACAATATCAAATTGAATGTCTGTGCTCTGTTCCTTCATGACATGAGTAACATTTCTCTTTCTAGGTTGTCTTTTTTTGTTGATTACTCTGGTAGCACAGAAAAGCTATGTTTGCTGAGGGGAGCTCTTCATGGGCAAACTTTGATAATCCTACAGGATTTGAAAGGAAAACAATGTGAGAAAGAAAACTAGCTCTACAACTCTTCATATTTTTAATATTCAGTTAGAATATTAAAAATTAATATTTTTAATATTAAGTTAGGCTTCAATAGTATCAATATTAGCTATCTTTGACTTCTCTTTAGCAGCAGAGAGCTTTTAGGGATGAATCCACTATTTTTGAGTCTTTTTTGCCATATTAGATATAACAACTTTTTTAATTTACATAGAAATCATGGTAGTTCATGTACTCTTATCAATTCCTATTCTTTTTCCCTTGGATATAATAAGCAAATCCAGAAGGGAATGAGAGAGCTGCAAACAGACTTAGGAAGGTATTAGCTCTGTTCTTATCCTGGTTTTACAATTGTGGTACTGGGGGAACACTCAACCACTTGCTCTGTCAGCTATTCTGAGACCTGGCAGAAATGTGCAAACCTCAGGCCAAGGAAGACACTTCTCATCTGCCTCACTTACAAACGCAAAGAGGTGTTACAAAAGCGGGCAGATGTGTTGAGTAGCTTCTCTAACCTTGAGTCTCATTTTAAGCAGAAAGCAAAAAGAAAAAGACTAATCAGAGATAAGTGAGTCACAAGGAGGAAGGGCAGAGTGATCAAAAGCCTCCTGAGATGTTCAGGATTTAGATAGAAAAAAGGGGTATAAGAGTGACCTAATCCCTCTTCCTGGGCTTGCCTACTTTGGACTGTTTGGACCTGGTGGTGACCTCAAGAGTGTCTTGGTGGATCTAGGATTTAAACAGAAAGTGAGGACTCTATCCATGATTATAATCTCACAACAGTCATCATGCCTGACTTTTGGGGAGCAATTGTCCCAATAGCAGTAGCAGACATGTTCTGTGAGTACTAACCAGCCAAAAAAGAATGGTAAAGATAATAATAATAACAATTTCTTCCCATTCTTAGTTCATCGTAGTTGATCTGAGCCATGAGCACTTTATCACAATGTTGTTAGTTAAACACCCATTCAGAGCAATAATATACCACCTTCAGTTTCTCTGAGGTTTTGGCATCTTATACAAAGGGCTTAACTGACCTCTCATTCTTCTGGAGGTCTTTTGGTACAAGTTTATGGAAAATGGAAAGGCCAAGTTTCTCAAGATCAGATCAGAAGTTTCCTGAGAAAGTCAACAATTACTTTAAAAACTATTCCCTGGCTACTATCTCGCTGCCAATTTATACTGTCATTCCCAGGTAGTCAATAGAAAGGCTGGAACATTTCTAGATGTATTTTCCCCCTGAGGAAGACATCTATAATTGACATTTGTATTACAGTTGATTAGATGCCTCAATTTATACTACACTCCCATTTAGTGTCCAATAAGAAATAATCTGTTTTTAAAAGAAATTATCTATTTTAAAGGCATTGCATTCAAAAGAGGAAAAGAGACCTAGAAGAAAAAAACAAAGTGACTTGGCCAAGATCATAAAGGAAGTTCATGATAGAGCTAGGCCTATGCTACATATCTCAGGTGCTCTGCAATTTTACCACACTGCATAGTCCTTAGAGAGCTTTTCAGACTCGAGAAACTCTTTGTCCTGTTGTGGTATCTCTCATTTTCCCAGCTGTGTTGCAGTGATAGACCTGGAAGTGCTGAGTTCTGTGATGTTCTAGTGACCATGGCAGCAGGAAAACAATGACCAGAAGACAAAGAAGCAACAGATGCTATGTCCACACTTTTACTTCATATCGGCTCTAGAATTTTCTCTTATTCACCCAAAGCATCTCTATCTGGAAGAAAAAAGGATCTCATTTTTCTGACAATCAGATAATATTTCAATTTATACTACTGCTTAACTATACTCTTGGTCTCTATCCATCTGTCTTCTAGATCTGACTGTGATATATGGGTACATGGGTTTGTATCATTCCTTGCATGTACAGTACATTGCACAGTTGAGCCATAGGCTGTAATATAGCACTATATTCTATTCTAGCACAACAATGGCATGCAAGAAAAAAAAAATAGTTCTCTGAAATTCCCTGCTCTATTTTCCTATCCATCTTTAGGCATTCACAATGTGACTTTAGTGCCTGCATCTTGAGAGGATCAAATGCCATACCCTCAAAATCTCAATCTTCAGCCAGAATAGCTAAGAACCCCTGTCCTGGGTGAACTGTACTTTCATGGTAAGAGCTGTCATAAGTAGATGCTTTCATAAGTAGGTGCTTTCATATGTAGTCTGCAACATACTGGATAAACAATCTAAATTTCTCCATCCAAGATAATCATTTAGAGTGGATGAAAACACCCCAGCATCAGTAGCATCTCACATTAATATGTGACTCAAGCAATCAGCTCCTGAACATAGTTGATGGCTACGATGAATTCTAGCTGGAAGGAGGTATTTCTCCTGCAGTCATGGCAATTGTCTGTATCTCTGAGAAGGTGGAGGGTTAAGGTACAATCATTTTTTCTAAATAGCTTGTGCTGTTGATATTTCCAAATAAAAATATTAATAATCCCAAGTTGTCTTGTCATATACCCTGAAGATCAACAAGGGCTTTGAAACCTGCCTGTGTAAACATTTGGGCAGCTTGCAATGCAGCTCTTACAGTAAGACCTTGAATACCTAGCCTGAGGTTATGAACACTGAAAGGTGGCACATCACTGAACGTTAAGCTGTAGCAAAGTATTTGTGGTGATATTGCCTGTAAGGTACATAACTGGTGAAAGCAGAGGAGCAATATAGAACCAGGCAAAATACAGAAACATTTCAGCTTTCCAGTGAGTCTAACTTAGTAGTGCACTGTGCAGTTCTGCTTGCTCCTATACACTGTTTAGCTTGTTCAGAGGTAGCTGTGCATGACACTGCATTGCAGGAATAACCTTAATATATGCTTGTTTCCGTTCTGCATCTGTAAAATGGGCTATCTGGTCTTCCTAGCCTTATGCAGACAGCAGACTGACAATACTGGAGGACAGATTTTGAAGAGAGAATTCTGTCTGGCCCGATAACAATGGAAGCCTTACATATACCTTGACAGGGAATTAAATTGATGAATAGTAAAATCCAGCCTCTCTCTGGAGAGGGTATTTATGCTTATTGTTCTCCTTAAAAGAACTTGGAAACCTCATGTGATGGAGAATCTGATTCCCTTCCAGGTTCTGGAAACTAGTGTACCGAAGACTATTGTCCTTTTTCTAAAAGTTTCCACACTCCATCCAAGGGCTGGATGATGTTAGCTGATGAGCCTTCCTAGCACCTGATAGTCCCCTGATTATCTGCCAATACTATGTCCATTTGTCCAGCTCTGAATGGGATGGTTGGATACATCCTGATGGTGGAAGGGTCCACGTTCATCCATGTTCATCTAGAACTGATGGCAAACTTTTTTTCCTCACTGACTACTCAAAGAAGTCCACATCAAAAGATATAACTGGGCGTTTTTACTCTCAGGGAATGTTCAGATAAAGGAAATCACAGACTTAAGCAATGGGCTGAGACATGTTTTCCCAAAAGGTCTCTTTACCTTCCTAGGTAAACCTACCTTTCTAGCCTACAGTTTTCCTTCCTCTGTAACTCAGGCAGTTCATGCAAATGAAGATGTCAGCCCTGCTTTGTGTTAACCAATATCGCCCTAATGGGGCAGAAGGAGAAATCCCACACCAAGGAGATCTTTCAAGTAACTTCAGTGCCTGAATCTAAGATATATGCCCTAGGAGAACAAGGAAGAGACAACACTAGATAATAATTTGTCAGTTCGAGTGGTGTCGCATCACACTCAAAATCACTATCTATCCCCCACCACCTTCTTCCACACAAGAAGGGATGGCTCTTGTAAGATACAGTACAAAAACAAAGAGAATGTCTCTGTTTCATGGCATTTTTCTGTTCTATTTTCATTACAAGACTGGCATCACAAAAATGGCAATTCCTGCTACTTGCCTATGTTAAAGCCGAACTAACCTACCCAGTTTATTTGTACACTCTACTAACATTCCTGTGAGCAACTGTTTTGCTTTCTCAAAGACCAGCTAGGAAGTAATAATTGAAAAGCAATAACTTTTTATGGATCTTTGCTACAAGGAACACATACAGTAATAATGCAGGTTGGTTTTTTCCTCAGTTTGCTGATCCTTCTTAGAGCAATTTCCTTAATCAAAGCACAGCATATATTAAACACTGCAGAATTTGCTTAGTGAAAAACATACAGCGTCTTGGAGAGCTCCATCACAAAAACATTTTTTATCTTTCCTTTCATCAAAACCAGCTTGAGTACATCAGGAAACCTGTGGCACTCTTGTTTCTTGTTTAAAAATGTATGAGCAGTTTGATTAATAGTTTCATCTACAAGATGAATTGAAAAGAGGATTTTCCTGGGATTGTACCAAGTGCAGAAGACTGCTGAAAGGCTTCAGAAGAGGACTGTGTTGCTCCCTATATATTTTCTTAATTGAAAGACCACTCCAATCACTGACATTAAGCCAAATTGTGTTGAATTCCTGTTTTGTTTCAGAGGATGGATGGATGGGTTTTACTCCTGCTGTCTCACAGTTTCAGATTTTCCCAGAGCTTTCTAATGGCTCCAGTGGGCATTCCTAAATCGTCCCTTTGAGGCATTTGTCAAGATCAGCTTTTTTTTTTTTAACAGATAGCAAATGTGGAAACAAGTCCCTGTTGGTGAACTCCAGGGCATCATCTGGAACAGAAAGATCCCCAAGTGCCCAAGTGTTTAATGGGGTGTTTATATACTACTAGACATATCGAGATGAGCCTTGGGCTCCCGAGGCTCCTCTTGGGCTGCCTGCAGCAACTCTCTGAAACCCAATCTGGGTAAAGGGTTCACGGATGCAGGAGCAAGCTGTACTTCCAGCAGTTCCTGACACTATGTGATAGGGGCAGTGTTGGCAGAGGTAAGACTTCCTGCCTCTCCCAGTCAGTCCATGACTCAGTGAGGTTCACCTCCAATTGGGCTGGACTAATGACTTTCCTCATGTCCAAGGAGAGACTGTGGACCTGATGGTGACCCAGACCTATCCTGGCCACTCTGAAAGGTGCTCATTTATCATTCTCATAAAACTTTAAGAAATCACCAGGTATCTGGAGCAAAGAACAAGCTTGGGTTTACATAAGGTGAGACAAAGGTGCTCTGTAACCAACACACCATGGGCTGCTGAAGCTCTAGCTCAGAGTGAATATGCAGTACTGACTGAATCTATCACAAGTCAAAAAAGTGGTCTCCATACTTAATTTTTGCTAGGTTGAAAAACACCCAACCTGAGAGCTACAAAACAAAATCATCTGGGCAGGTCTCATTATAGAAGAAAAACTTGTCACTCCAAATATGCAGTGATGAAGGCTAGGCTGACATCTGTATCAGCTTCCTCTGTAATTAATTAATTGCTTTTTATCTTAATCAAAAGTATGATGGATACATTGCATTTCATATCATTCCTGTCCTAAAGAGCATCCAATGTAATTATAATCCTGATTAGATCATCAAAGTAGATCATCATGCTGTATCTGAAAAAAATCGTCTTTGTCCATACTGTACTCATAACTCTACCTCATCTTATTCCTGGAGAAACAGTTTTTTGTAAATAGTGGAGTTGAGTATCTATGCAAAAGTAGCAGGGAATTCTCAGAGAATCCAAGAGCTAAAATTGTTAACTCAAATATTCTGAGTGTAAATATTAACTATAATTCTCCAGTGAATTCTCTGGCTTTGTTAGCTGCAGAAAACAGATGTATTAACAGATAAAATATCCACATAATCCTTTTATTGGGCTGTGGAAAATATTTTAGGTTTTTATTTCAGGTTTTTTTTGTCTCATTAACAAAACTTCTGCCCCATAAGAACTATATTTAACATCCCCAAATCCAATTTGCTTTTTTCCCAAATCCAACCCCATAATATGTATTTTGCATAGGATTTAGCTAATTTGCTAACAATTAATCAACTTGACTCAAAAATCAGAAACACTTGGCATGTCTGGCTGTGATATATTTGTTTGGAGCCCTTTCAAATGTGTAAATGATTAAACTTTTAATAGAGGCTTAGCAAATTAAATATGTTTTTCAAGCATTTTACTTCTCTGTTACATACACGCAGAAACACACACATAATGCACATTCTTATTCTTTCTCTTTACAAATCACTTTTGTATGTCCTATTCTTCTTTTCTTTCATGATTGCTAGTGAACTTATTGAAATGAAGGTCTATCATTATGCATATCAGTCAGCACATTACCTGACATCAGTTATATCCACAGTGCTCTGTTGGAGAGCAGAAACCCTCTCAACAGTACTTCAAAACAAAAATTGCAACATTTTTGTGAATTACATATATGAGGAAATATGCAGCTGAATGGTGCCATCAGCAAATTGGAAAAAGATTGACTCATAAGTCACAATCTGCCTCCAGGTTTCTCTTGCACTCCACATGTGTGGATGCAGTACATATTTCCCCGTTTTCAGCCAACACTTCATAGAAAAAGAGATTGGCTGGGATAATTGATTACGTCAATTCCAGACCCCCAGCACAAGGGACAATATGAGTGTATTGGAAGTTTTACCTTTAGCCAATTGCTCACAGGTTACTAGTGCCCTTCACTGGCACCCAGAATCTTTCTCTGGTTTGCCTTAGTAAAAATAAAAAATTCATTTTGTTGTCTTCGGCAAATATATCCTTCTGTGTACAAAGCTATGTGGTAGGGGCTCCTGTTCAGGAAGAGACAGAACTTTAGATATGTAATTTATGATACACTTTGGGCACAGAGATTATAAATATTTAGTATTTTGGGTGCACGCTGTGTGCTATGTGACCTGCATCCATATGAGACAAAGCAGCCCAGGCTTTGGACTTCTGGAACTGAAAGTCTCAGCCCCTTCTGGGCAGAAAGACTTTATGTAATATATATCCCTTTCTCAACTTTGACTCCCTAACTTACTATCTCATTTATCTCTTTATGTATTTCTTTATTAAGCACTTTGAGACCCAGGAACGAGAAGATCCGCTAACAGCTAGAAAATGTCATCTTTATGAGATAAAGAATCCAATACTGCAAAGTACTCATGTATTTATACTCTATAGAGTTGAGTTTATCTGATTGAGTTAATTACTACAGTCTCCTCTGTGACAGCTTCCTCATCTGTGTCTGTTGGTCTGATGCAGATGAGCTCAGAAATTCAAGCAATGACCTGAAACACCCTGACCAACAAGCTGCTGGTGTTAAAATACAGAAATGTGTTCCAGCACATGCTCAGGCCATTGGTAGAAGCAGGACAATGACCACCACTGCAGGGGAAAGGGCTGGAATCCAGTTTTCTAAAAGGTGCAATGCTTTGAAATCACCCATTTATACCACCAGTTCAAACATCTTGAGGAGCATCACATGATGCAGCAGGAACGAATGCCCTGGTAGGTATCAGGGTACTTTGCTATAAAAGCACCATACGTCTTCCTTCCTCTCATCAGCATGTGGCAAAGCAGAAAGAGGCCAGCTGGTTCTTTGTAATGGTGATTCTTTAAGATGACCAGCTGATGTAGAAGAAAAGCAAGCTTAGCACAGGAGATCCAGTGGAAAAGTGATCAAAGCTTTCCAGGGCTTTGATCGTCTTCCTGCTGTCAACCTTCTGAGTATCAGCTTGAACCTTTCACACTTCCACCTTCCCAAAAGGCCTCAGCAAATGCATTAGTTATAATTTTACATAACTTGCAGAAGGATCACACAAGTTCTATACATGCATGAATTTTATATACCCTGATAGCTCTGTAAATATTTTTTTTCCCAGTGGAAAAGAGTGGCATTTGGTAATACCGTTAAGTAAAAAATAAACCATTTGTTGACAAAATATGAACACACACTATGCAGTATTTCACACTCTGAAGGAAATTCATTCTCTAGGAGAAAGTCACCGATTATTTTCAAAGCTGGGAACACCAAGGCTGTGCTGTTGTTTTATAAACATAAAGCAGGTGTATCACTGTATTCATCATTCCCACTCCCACTGAAGTATCCCTACCCAAACAGCATCGTTTTTCTTTCACCATAGGCACAAGCGAAGGGAGATTTTTGACAATTCCTTTGGCAATTGTTTGGGAGGTAGGGCTGCTCAAAACCAGTGAGAAGCCCAAGTCATTTATTTCTATACTTTTCCAATTTGCTTTTTTCTCAAAAAACAACAAAACCAATAAAAGCACAAACTACTTTACTGTAAATAAGTGATTCCTTACGGTGCTTTGCTGAAATATTCTTTTCAAAACTCTTTGCCACACCCAGGAAATATTGTGCTGGCTTCCCTGTGCGAACAAGGCAGATGTCTCATGAAGGACATCAGGACTAATATTTCAGTGCAGCAGTTCATTTGCATATCAGTCCCTGAAATATTAATAGGAGTGCTTTTCTACTGAATTGCTCCCCAGCAGCACTGTGAAAGCTAGTGCATTAAGACCACCTTCTCTGTCACAGTGAGGTGTTGTAGTCACAATGGTTTTGCATAACGTGGTCATACAGGAGTATCAACAAAGAGCAATGATCAGCAGTACTATAAGGTGAGGACAGAAATACTTCTAATTTCTTGTATAAATGTTATTTCTCAGGTATCACCTGTAGATATCATCTCACATGCTGAAATACAGTTCACTTCTGCCAGCATAAGGGAGGACTCAAAGCAAAGGCTCAACCCTGAGGAGGATCCTAGTGATACAAAATACTTATGATCTGGTAAGGGTTTCTTCTCAGATAATTTTGAGACTTAGCTTTTCTGCAAGTCATCCTTGCATTTTTCTTAGACATCAAGTTTTTAAAGCCATGGTCAACTGCTTTTTTGGATTCGGATCCATTTCCCATAAAAATTACACTGAAATATTGTTTTCAGACTATCATTTTAGGATTCATTAAATATTGAAGTTGGAATATATAATCTTCATTTTACAGACAGTACCAGTTTGTTAAAAATGCTAGGGTTCTTTAGCTTGTATATACTTTAAGGTTTTTTAACATTTAAAATTACTATGAGATGATGTCCAAAAAGAATGGTACTTTATGTACTAGTGGCTTACATAAATGCCATTTTAAACAACTGAAATGTGAAATATTTATATACTTCATTTAAAGTAATAATCCTTTACAGATGCCATCACATAACAACAATATACAAGTGTTTCATTCCATGGCTATTCTACTAATAATACAAAACAGGAAACAACTATATGTTGTTTCACATATAGTGGAGGACAGAGAAGTATTACTATGCATTTGGTTTATAAATACATTTGAAAGATAAAATAAAAAGTTAAATATTGAAATCACTTGAATAACACCATTATATAAAATGCTGCATACTGATTTGATAAAACCTGGGGTCCAATTCATGCTCATTTTGAATAGCTTTGGTAGCCTGAGTAATAACACACTAAGTGTTTGCAGGAATCTACTCTTGGACTGGAGTTACAGAAGTTCTCTTTCCATGTAGATTGACCCTTTGATCCTAAATGACCTTGCTCCAGTTTGTCAATTAAAACCAACCTGCTTCCATGATGAATCCAAATTAAGCTATGTATCAATGGGCATTTCTCATCTGTTTCTCTTTATTTTACTCCTCTTGTTGCCTCTAAACATACTCAGGGACTTCTGGAGTACTTAGTGCTTCTTTGTTGAAGGAACCACACTACATTAACAAAAGGTACAGCAGAGAAGTGCATTAACTGACTTCTCTGAACAGAATCATGGGGGAAAAAAAGCAAGGAGGGCAAGACTTTGCCTCATCTTTCCCCAGATGTTATTTTTTTGGCCCAGAGAGTATAATAATTGTCAACTTTCCATGACCCAGTAACAGGAAGCTTTTCCAAACATGTGTCTGTTGTGGTTATTTTAATTTGATGTATCTGTCAAAGAGATGATGTCACAGACATCATTTTATGAAACTACAAGGAATATGTAACTGATCTGCTTAAAAGTGACCGACAGCGCATGACCTTGGCATGGAGCTAGGTTTATGTTGTTGATTTACTGTAATGAGTTCCTTCTGGGTTTGGTAATTAATATCTCCTGAGTTAAGTGCCTCGTGTCATTGCACTGCTAAATCTCACCCTGTGCAGAAAAAAGTTGAATTTTCTGAGGTGAGCATGCTACTGAATTTATATGTACAAAAAGCAATACCACTCTATTCCCTTTCAGGGAATTGAATCATTCAATGACATATACTGTCTTTGCTAAGGTTTATGTGAAAGCTCTTTTTAGATTGCCAGAAGCTGGGTTAAATTCCGTGGGGCCAAAACCTGTATGTTATCGTGGAAATATATTTTTTTCTCTGTTACTTAAATCCAAATATGAAATGTTTTCCAGACATTACAAGCTTCTGGACTCTTAGTATCAGTCTTGTTTGAAATCCAGTCTGTTCTCAAGCATCACCTGACAATAAATTACCTGAGAACACAGGCTGCTGCCTGTATACATAACCACTAGAAACTAACAAGTAATTTCTAAAAGGAAACTGCTAACTCTGCCCTCTCCCTCCAGGTAACCTCCATGGCTGTAGAATTATATTGTTACCCCTGATTATCACATCAACAACATGGCAATTTACAGTAGATCAAATAACTGCTAAAAATAGCCTCCTGCTACTCTCTGAGGGAAGGACTTGGAAATTCTGTCATAGCATTGCTTTTTCTCCAGCACTATGAGGATGAGATGACTGTCTTCTCCATTCTTTCCCACAGGGAGCTTCCCTGGTCTTTTTTTCAGTGAGTTTTTCAGTGAGTAGAAGTAGCAGTGCTGCAAGACAACATTGGTTTGCATTGCTCTGAAAAAACACGTTTGGCTGAAGGGTAACCTGAAGACTTCTGAAACTTTTTCATGCTTTCTTGCCTTTTCTTCATATGTTCATCAGTCTTCTACTGAAAGCCATATCTACTATTTTCTTTAGGGAATCTATACTTTGTTATTTACTTGCTGCTATTTCACATCATATCCATTGAGTATTTAAAAAGTTGTCCCATAAATACCCAATATTAGTTCACAGTGAAGTAGCTATATATAAATAAACATAAAAATCAGGGTAAATATATAAATCAAGGTAAACATAATTATGCTCTGCATAATGAGCAAAAGGGTCTTGCAGGACCCAGTGGCATTGCAGCTGCCATATATGCAATAAGGCATATGTGCCTCCATATGTGAAGTAGCACTTACGTAACATCAGAAAGTGCTAATGGGTGAGAAGAGACAAGGAGTTTTGCTCAGTACCCTTAACTATCTCATCCACAACCCCATTACAACAATTCTACTCTATGTCAGGATCCAAGGACTTTGATGAGGCACTTTGCTGCTTTACCTTTGTGTACTCCAGACTTCCCCACCTGCCACAACATGGTGTTCTGGGGAAACAAAACCCATGTATGGAAGCATCAGGAGGATTTCAAAGCTGTGTTTGATTTTCCTCTCTTAGAGAGAGAAGTGCTTAGTTATTTTCCCGAAGCCATAAACATATAGCATTTATAGTAAATGTTATTATTTAATGTCCTCCAGTTTAGAAGTTAAAGTATTTTCCTTTTACATGTGTGTCTAAAAGCTAGAATCCGAACAGAGCAAAGGGGGTTCTTTTAATCTTAAGAAAACAATGTTCAAGACTTTTTCATTAATCTGCTTTTAAAAATTTATTTCATTGAAAATAAATTTGTCAATCAAGATTTTCCATTCAAAAACATTTGACCAGTTCTACCTGCTATAAAATATTGAGAAGCAACTGGATTGCCATCTGGAATTTCAGCTAAAAGCAGGAGATGCTGAAAGTCTTTTTCTGCTAGTGCTAAAATGCCCTTGATATGTCTAAAAATCTTTTTGATAATTTTTTGATTGAACTCGATGGAGTCCTATGCTGCATCTCATGTCACTAGATAAGGAGGACTCAATCGCAGAATGGAACTATCCTTTCTGAGCTAAGTGGTCATGACTTTATTATATTTGTCATCTTAAAGAATGAACCCTCAGCAGGAAATCTTTGTGCTTCAGAGGACTAAGTTTCACCAAACTGAAAGTAATCATAGGCTAAGTCAGTTGGGAAAGATAATGTTAATATGAAGACAAAAAGAGTGATAATTTAAATGAGGTTAAAAATATGTAATAAATTTATAAAATCTCACACAGAGAGAAGGCTACTGCATTTAATTTTTCAGCCTCACCTAGCAAGAGATTAAAAATAGTAAAGGTTAAGAAGTGCCTTGGATTGTGAGAATAATTAGTAGAAGTTTTATGGAATCAGGAAAAAACAGATAGATGAGGAAGAGAGCAGGTCAAAGACTATAGAATGTGGAGAAAGAAGGAGTCCAGGAACCAGGAGGAGAAGGACCCTTAACGCCAAGTCTGGTCAGATGTTTTGCAGAAATGATAGTTCAACAAATGTTCTTGAACTGCAGATGAGGGAAATCATTGTGTAACATAGACCCCATCACCAACAACCAAGAACATAAACCAGAAGGCAATAATATTGAACATTTTAAAATTAAATGTGCCTGAATAAATTTTGTTTATGAGGCTTAAAAGAATAAGCTGAGGAGATACGTCAACATCAATGGTGAGTTTCAGTAGTCTTGGATAACACAAAAGTTCTGACATATATAAAAAAAGCTGCTGTTAACATTTTTTAGAGTGTT
>VYZX01022671.1:26445-42362 GCA_013401335.1 Brachypteracias leptosomus
ACTTTATAGTGATGGTTCTGCTTTCTGAGCAAGATTTAATATGGGCTATACTTTAGAGAACTGAGTGAAATTGACCATGCTCCTCCATCCCAACAGTTGCTCATGCTGACCCAAAGCTGAAGAAGCAAGACTGCAAGTAGGTTCTTTCCTGAACCTAATCCAATGCTTATATAAAAACAAAGAAAAATTTTAAAAATTAATACCTGTTTTGGGATGGATTTCTGGTAGTCATACTGAAGAAATCAAATAGGATATGAAAATTGTCACACTTTGCTTTGTTTGCATTAGGTAGGGTACTTCTATTAAATGCAGAGTCCTCAAAATGTCATTATGACTCATGTATCAGGCAGAAGAATGTATCAAAATAACACAGAGGTGTTAATTCCTATTTTATCATGAAAAGCAGTCAGCTGTGAACTTACCAGGAAAAATCTAGCTGATTTTATTCTATCTCTTGAATCTATCCGCTTCTTTCATAAATGTCATTTCTTTTTCTTTTCTAGCCTTTGGCCTACAACCATCTGCAGGGTATACAGTGATGCTATTAGACAGCTCAGCAGGAATTGGTCACACCTTCTGTGGGGGCATCTCCTGTGAAGTATCAATTCGTTCCACCAACAAAATGGTTCATTTCTTGCTGAGTCCTATTTTATTTTGTTTTGTCTTTCTCTATTGTCATTTATTTCCTGATGGGTTTAGAAGCTTTAGAAAGCCACTGACTCCCANTGGAGAAAGAAGGAGTCCAGGAACCAGGAGGAGAAGGACCCTTAACGCCAAGTCTGGTCAGATGTTTTGCAGAAATGATAGTTCAACAAATGTTCTTGAACTGCAGATGAGGGAAATCATTGTGTAACATAGACCCCATCACCAACAACCAAGAACATAAACCAGAAGGCAATAATATTGAACATTTTAAAATTAAATGTGCCTGAATAAATTTTGTTTATGAGGCTTAAAAGAATAAGCTGAGGAGATACGTCAACATCAATGGTGAGTTTCAGTAGTCTTGGATAACACAAAAGTTCTGACATATATAAAAAAAGCTGCTGTTAACATTTTTTAGAGTGTTTATGGTTTAATCTTGTTGGTATAAGACCAGGCAAATAATGAAGAGCTGATAGAACAATCTGTTAACACAGAATTAAGGAAAAGAACAAATCAAATTAGCTTTGATTTAAAGAAAAAAATTCTCAAAGTATATTAATGTGTTTTTTTTCTGAGAATCTAAGGCTTAGCTGAGAATGACGTTGTTAATTTAATATAGTTAGTGTCTTCTTAATGCTTCTCAGAAAGGTTTTGGCTTTGCTCTGTATGGTGTTTCCACTGAAAGGAAAAGATAAAAAAATCAACATTACATACTTTCAAAAGACTCAAAACTAGTTAACTGAATTGGTGTCAGAGTAATTGTAAACAGTTTTTGCCATCATTGAATAGATGTGTTTCTAATCAGGACCCTCCGGGATCATTTGTATTGAACATTTTTTTCCCAGCAATCTTGAAGCAAGTGTAAAATGTAAAAAGGAAAAGGCTAGAAGCTGAATTCATGCTGATTCCCCTGGCCTAGAACATGAACTTACACTCAAGCTTTAATGAGCCAAATTGTATTTGTAATACATCGAAAACCTTCGCTAAAAGCAGGGAGTGATATTTTTAATCAGTTTATCCTGGCTTAAACCATATAAAGAAACAAGATTGCATGTTTTGACTTCGATTAAAATTATTAGAACTATTTCAGTTTGTCCAATCCAAGTGCCATGTCAAATCAGCTTCTGCTTAGCTCTTGCTTCCTAGTCATGGTACCTAAACAAGAGCAACTGGGGTTTTTTTTATTATTATTATNTTGTCACACTTTGCTTTGTTTGCATTAGGTAGGGTACTTCTATTAAATGCAGAGTCCTCAAAATGTCATTATGACTCATGTATCAGGCAGAAGAATGTATCAAAATAACACAGAGGTGTTAATTCCTATTTTATCATGAAAAGCAGTCAGCTGTGAACTTACCAGGAAAAATCTAGCTGATTTTATTCTATCTCTTGAATCTATCCGCTTCTTTCATAAATGTCATTTCTTTTTCTTTTCTAGCCTTTGGCCTACAACCATCTGCAGGGTATACAGTGATGCTATTAGACAGCTCAGCAGGAATTGGTCACACCTTCTGTGGGGGCATCTCCTGTGAAGTATCAATTCGTTCCACCAACAAAATGGTTCATTTCTTGCTGAGTCCTATTTTATTTTGTTTTGTCTTTCTCTATTGTCATTTATTTCCTGATGGGTTTAGAAGCTTTAGAAAGCCACTGACTCCCAATAAAATATAACATATATATGCTAGCAATCTTTGCATCAATACAGTATATATCCAGATGTATTTGATGTATTTCATCCTTTCATTTGAGGATGGAAGCTTGCTACACCTCTGGGGAGTTCAATACGTCTTCTTCTAACAACAATAGTTTATTCAGGTGCAACGCATACATATTACTTATTAAGCAGGGATCTATAATTCCATGTGAGGCAGGTCAAGTTTTCAATAAATAGTCATAAAACTAAACAGCTGAGATTTTCTTTTGTCCCACTTATTGTCAGCAGTAACAAATTTACAACAACAATATTCATGCTGTGCTATGCAACATATTCATTTGGAACATTTTTATGCTCAGTGCTGTCATACTCCCCTCCCTTCCTATTCCTCAATAAAAAAAAAACCTGGCCTGTATCCAGGGAACTTCAGATCCAGCTTTGAGTGTGCCTCATTATTAGGCTCCTTTGTTTGGAGCCTAGCCTTTGGAGAAGAGGGCCAAAAGAGTTTTTCTAAACTAAGTTTCCCATTGCCTTTTAAAGTAGAAAGAGGTGGGTACTTTTAAAGGACTTTGGGAATTCCAGTCTACTTATGGGGCCTGCTAGTACTCTACTGCTTTGTACACTTTCCCATCGGTACAAGAATAAATAACCAGTAGAAATAACCATGTATTCAGAGCATCCCAGTGGTCTGAGCACTGGTGTTTGAAGCTGGTTTACCTTGATTTTATACAAAGTTAAAAAAACCACAGAAAACACAGTGAATACAATTCTGCAGTCTAACCAACCACTTCTGTCTGGATTGTATTGGGTGGTGTGAAAGTGAAGGTAAAGACAGCTCTTGCCCTGACGAGAGTACAGGCCTAACTACTGATCTATCAATTTAAATTTACCCTTTCCAGAAAACACCCTTTCTAAGAGATCTGCCACTAAACCAGAGCTCTAAGAGGAAATGAATAAATAATTGCATTTTGCCTAATAGGGCTGGAACAGAATCCCCTTTGAAATTGGAATGAAGTTTTGGATGTTACACTGACGTTTTGCTTTTTTTACATGAATGATTACCGCCATCTTCAAAATTACACAAATTCGACCTCTTCAGCTTCTACTTTGTATATATAAATCTGTATCTTTTAAGGTGCAAATTGTAAGCCCCTGGCATGCCACATAGGTACGGCTTTTAAATAATTCATCCGAAGTTGAGGACATGTCCACAGGTGAAATACAAAATACAGAATTCAAGTAAAACTGGAAAAAGATGAAGAGGTTAAAGATGAAATTACAAATGTAAGTTCTTCTCACAGTGAACCATTCGTTGTCTCTGAAGAATGCAAACAGATTCTCAGGTTATTCATAAATTACACCAGACCAGAGGGCGCCGTCCATCTATACCAAATCAATCTGTCTGTTCTTTGGCCACTAGGATAACCTTTTATAGATTAGTTAAAACTGTGTTGCTGGAGATTTTAATGACTGGTAGCAATTACTAAGTATAATCAAAATTCTAAGCAGGATCCATGATTCTCACAGAAAGCCAGCCACACTAACTCAGACAAAGTGCTTCTCCAACAGTAGCCATAAAGATGGAAGAGTAAAAGAACAGGGCAAGTATATATGCTGCTTCTTCCTATTGTTCTTCCAGCCTTCAAAATTGTAAGCCTGTCTTTTTTTCTTTATTTAGTGATTCTGAATGGATTTCTCTTCTAGTAACTTCTGTTTTCTCAAACTCACATTCCCTTTTAGCAACCACAGCATTCTTCAAAAGGGGTCCCTTTGCTTGCAAGGTTCCTTCTTATTCTTCTGAGTACTGTGTAACTAAAATTATGCCTCTCCTTATCCATTTTCAAGCTAACAATTACTTTTTCAGAAGGCACACATACATTTATGGCAATATTGTCTTTAAGCAGAGGGTAATTTGTTTCTGTTCATTCTGCGTTTATTTATTACTTTAATATGTATCTGTATTGGCTGCCTTACATATTTTAAGGCAAAGTATTGTTTGTCAGCTGTCAGTGTGACCACAGTAAAGAGGCTTTTAGCATCTGGTTGCATCTGACAGTGACTACTGTGAGCAGGAGACACTCTGGAATAGTAAATGCACGTTTTCTGCGAAGAGAATTTTTAAAGCTGCATCCAAATTATTAATATAAGAAAAGGAACACCACTACTTATGAAGCCAGTGAGGAATTTAACACATGGAACTCTGTATGAAGAAGAAGAAATGAGGAGTCCTGGAACCCTAACCTTTGCCTATGATATGGTCAAGTTGTCCAATCTGAGACATGCCAATCCTGTGTATAACAGTGAAAGGAGTGCATCTCAAGAGAAAACCAGTGTGATATGTCCCTGTATCTATATTTCTCAATAAATCTTTCAATGAATGCTTCTGGGCATTGGACAGGTGTTTAATGCCAGTCAGGACATAGTGGGACAAATTATTTAGGTATCTAAAGAATGATAAAGAAGAATTCCCTAGTAGGTTAAGACATTTAAATTCAAAGAACTATGCAGGAGCTAAATGCAAACAAAAAAGAAAGTTTTTTGTAAATCTTACTTTAACTGCTTATGCCCAAAATTATGCTCCTGAAAACTTCAGCTCATTTCTGAAGAGATTTAATCCTTTAAGTGTTCTCTGAGCAGGTTCAGTGCTGCCTGAGTGGATTATGCCTCTTGGCAAAGGTCACTGCCACTCCTGCTGCTCATATTCCAGTCTGGTAACAGCCAGTTCAGTCACGATTTGAAAAAGCCAGGCTCATTTTCCTCCTTTGCCTGAATATTTTCAAATCCTCATCCTCTGTATCCCAGTAAAGTACCCTAATACTCCATTCCTGCTAACCAAGAGCTGAGAGTTTAACAGAGTCTCCCACTGCTTATCAGAGTATGAAAGGAAACGTGTCTCCTGTGACCATTTTTTAGGATATTCCTCTGGGTGAGAGGAAGCCTCAGGTGTGATCTCTCCTCCAAGGTCTGTTTACATACTGCAGCTTAGGACTGGTGCCTGTGAAATGCATAAACAGCCTGTGGAATAACGTCAAGAGAAGAGCCTGGGTCTTTGCTTATCCCCAGGGAGTGTTCTAACTGCATAATTGTGCTCACGGGTAAACTCTTTACAGGATTTTCATGCTTTTGCGCACAAAATAGCAGGCACCATGGGGAATGTCCCTGAGGAACCAGGTGTTTTATCAGAGCAGGTAAAAATCCCTGATGGATAGAGATTACCCCTATTCTCTTATATCACGGATAAAGATGGTAAGAATTAGACTATTGCAAGGAGAGAAATGGTACTACCATTATTATGGATATGTTAATTAAATAAATCTTTAAAAGAATGTAGTGGAAACTTGCCAAGGGGAAGTGGAGAGAGGGATGGGCTGCTGCAGAGCTGCCACTCTGCCCTAGCCGTCCTAGGGACAGAGTCAGGCTGGAGACATTCCTGACCTCCCGCTTCTTTACTAGCTCTCAACAGCAGCTCCCAGCCCTGCTGCTGTGGCACAGTATCCCACTTACTAGGGAAGGACCTGGAGTGTCAAACTTCACTGGACAAACTGTCCTACAAGTCAGATGTTGCAAACAGCCCAAATTCCACTCATGATTGCAACATCATAGACACAGGTTCCATGTAGCATCCCGGCTTACACCACTGCTCTGAAGAGCACTTCTCGAAAGTGGTTCAGTCAGGGAATTTGGCAGGGTTTTTACCCACAGAGGCCAGTGCCTTCAATGCAAGTCATTTCTAATGTTATGGTTGGATATCCTATGGATGTCTGGCATGGTGTATTAAAAAATGTAACTTGTAATTTTTTTCTTTTTTTTTCTCTTTCTAAGAAATAAAAGTCATTCTAACTGCAAAGGAACAGTATGTAGCTGCTCTTGAAAAAAAGCTGGAAGACTTCTGGGCTTTGATTCATAGTCATAGAATCTGCAGTTTATAAGGGCCTGGGTGAAATGAAAGATCCTCAAAATAATATGCTGTCATTTTTCTTAAAACTGATCAGGATGACAGGACTATTAAATAGTATATAATGTACATCACTGGCAAAAGTGTTTCATGATGCAGATCAGCTACTATTTTGTCATTATGTAAGGTCCTAAATGTTTCATTTCTTTCAATGCCTTCAATTGTGCAGTCCTTGATGAACTCTTCAAAGCAAAAGTCACTACTAACCAGAACAGAAGCAAAAACTTTTAAAGAAGAATTAATATTTGATTCCCAGGAAATCTCAAAGGTGGAAGAATTTGAACAATAAATAAGAATAAAATTACAGAAAATTCCTATAACATTATTAAGCTGATATTGTATTTATCTAAAGTACTATACAGATTTTAGTAAGTGGCAGCTGTGTAGTTCATGCATGTATGGTAGGCAGATGGAAATGATCAACTGTAACATCTCCAAAGGGGCTTTTGTGGTTCATCAGACCAGTGAGTCATGAAATGAGAAATATTTGTGTGACAGAACCCAAGAGCTTCATACTAGATGAAAGCAAACACCATCAAGTGAGTATTCTCCAGCCTAGCACACAGTAAGAGTCACTTGACTGATATTTCAAAAAAATATAGTTCTGAAGTGCTTGGTAGTTCATTTATCTATGGTTCACAATTTTCTGTGCAAAATTGTGTCCAGGCAGTTTCAGTTACTGAAGGGACAATATTAGATGTAGGTGAAAAGACTGAAATGTTATGGATATTATTACATATTATATGAACAAAGTCATGCAGGTTTTTTGTTATTTGTCTTTGATCTGCAGAAAGATCTTATATAATTGGCTCAAAGTGAATTTTAGGCTTGAAAATCATCACTCATACATTTTATCTTATGAATCAAAAAGAGTCTGAAAGTTACATCTTGTTTCATTCTTAAAAGTAAATCTTTTCTGCACATTTATTTTATATTTAAAATATTACTGATTTTGTATTTTAGATCCAAATATCTAAGTATCTTGCTCTAGAAACATTTAACATCTCCCAAGGTCTTCAGCTTCCTCTTTTACTTAGAAAGCACTTTGCTGGGGGTATTGATATTGCAATTGACATTGAAAACCTACCTGCAGTTTAGTCAGCTCATGCGAGGCATAATAAATGAGATCTCAGAATTGCTTTCCTTTTGTGTCAACTAGTGACCATGAACATTCCTGTTTGAGTGCATTTTTTCTAATTGTTACAATATTATTTTTGTTCTCAGGTTAAATTAAATTTAATTTCAAGTTAAACTCTATCCATAACTGGGATAGCTTGTGCGTGCTTTCTTGGTTATGTGCATGGTGAACAACAGCTGAGCTAACACGGGGGTCGGGCCCATTGTTGACTGTCTAGAGGAAACTTTCATCAGCCACACTGAGTTGATTGAGCTTATCCATAACAAAGTCTTCTTGACTCACTGGGTTGAAATGGGCACAAACTAACACTGGGACGCATGCACGTGGGATGCACACACTCACTTCATGGATGGTTTTGACATCTATTGTGTCCTGAGGTAAAATGCATTGGTTAAATGAAGTAGTGAAAGTTTAGTAGTTAGGCCTTGTGCTTGACTGAGACATGATTCACTATCGGTAGGGCAATTCTGAATAAATCTGTAAAGCTATTGGTTCCCAGTGATGGTTTTTCTGCTGAAGAAAACTTGCAGTTTGGTGGTCATGAATGCACCTGCTCAACTAAGCATTTCTAAGATTTAAAATGTAAGCAGAAAGAAGCTGTATTTCACTCCACATCCTTTAATGATGGCCATTTAGCAATGGAAATACATGAAACAATTACCTGGGTATCACTCTTTAAACTTATATGGCAGGTGATTTTTCCACCATTAGAAGTTACCATTTTCATGTTCTGCCTATACAGCGAAAGTGTTTCTACTCAAAATTACAACTTTTAGGAACGCTAAGATGAGAAAGACTATGAATTAATGCTTGTTTTCTTGTAAGCCATGAAAGCCAGAAAGCCATTAGTATGTTTTACATCTGCAGTCATTGTGATTGCTAATGTTAGTACTTACTCTCAGGTAAATACCAAAGTGGGAATGGTACTTTGTCATCAATCTAAAAATTCTGTTATGGGCAAAAGAAGCATAACTTACATGCAAAGCCAAGGATTTCTTGATAATGTCATTCAAATTTTGTCTATGAAAAATTCATGTAATTTATATAATTACTTCCCAAAGACAGCAAGAATACTATTACAGATAAAGTCTCTACAATAGTACAATGACAATAGTTACACACATTTCTAGTATGTATAATTTTTTCTGCTTTTATACTCATGCTCCACTGTCCCTCAAGTCCCCAGGTTGGTGGCTTGGTGCAGAGGTGCTATGGTGAGTCATCAGTGTCCCCAGTCATTTGTCATGTGTAAGATGCTAATGGTTTCTTTCTCTTCACTCCTGAGGCCACTTGATGCTTCTTTTATACTCTTGGTAATATAGTATGCACCTTACTTTTTCTTCATTGGTTTGTAATTCCACATTATATTTGCATTTACTATATACATCATGGTTTATGTGTGTTAGCTATCTCATTCTGGTTGTCGGCTCTGAAACTGCTTTTGCCAGTGTCATCCTGTGCCCCTCTGTTATCTCTGCTCCCCTACACAGCATCCCATGTCCCCACTTTCAAGACCATCTATCACCCCATGACTATACTCCTCCACACCATTATGCTGAAGTCATAAATATTTCATTCTACATGGCACAATTACATGTAACTAGTTCTATATTAAGAAAAATGGTTATACCACATAATTGTACAAGATTACATAAAACAAACCACAAATGGACACCTGGTTATTAGAAAATTGTTTATTTAGCTAACACAAAGCTCAAGGCAAGTCATGATAAGTTCAGAAAAAGTCGGTCTGATGAAGTAAACCTCAGTTCTGAGCACCTGAAGGGTTAGTAGAAAGTCCATGGCTGTTACTAGCAAAGTCAGTATTATTTATACCAGGGTACCAGTCTGCAGTAAACTGAACAGAACAGAAAACTCTCCACAGGGTAGGATGAAAGGCTAAACATTGAAGAGGCTTTAGAAGGCTACCTGACCTTTCTGTAATGATGTGATGGGAAAACGCTGACTTATGAAATTTAAGCAAAAACAGAAGAATCCTTTCTGTAGAGCTATGTAATGTTGGAAGCAGATATGCTAAGGCTTGAGGCTGTGCATTATCCACATATCAGGCTGAGTGTCAAATCTCCACCCACACCGCCAGTTAGGAGGTCAGAGGATACAGACTTGGATGACTGCACATCTCTACAGCCTCAGAATATGCTAAGTCTCCAGGACTTGTGATTTTCAAGAGTTTTCTGCTTTATATGACTCGTCTTTTCTTTTTGCTAACACTTTAGGTTAAGTTTACCAGAACATTTTGTAGATGTCATAGACCTTTATTTTTAAATTATCTTTTATACTGTGTCCCTGTGTCCCAACTCAAGATAATTCTTGTTCAAGCAGTTTGTGGTAATTTGATCATTTCAATACTTTTTCCTCTGGTAATTTTTTGTTTCATTTCCATTTCCAAGGAAAAGAAACAATGACATTCCTTACAAAATTGTAAGCTATACCTTTCAGTCTCAACTAATAGCAGAAGAAGAGTAAGAGAGGGGCTCACCAGCTGCTTCCATCAATGATGATGGTCAGACTACTCTTGGGAAAAAGATACATACATATCAAAAAAGCAAATCAAAACCTTGATATGAGAGATAAGAGTTTTCCTCTTGCCAGTGCTAATTCTTGCATTTTAATTTAATTTTTGTACATCCCATAGAGATGGTTTCTTTTTGGTCCAGCAATGACTTGTATGTATTCTGTAGGTAGAAGAAATCCATGTCAGACTCAAACACCTTCCCACAACTTGAGTGTAACTAAGAGAACAATTTGTCATAAATTGATAGCACTGGGAGAAACTGCTTGGTTTTAGATGAAAAAATTTTATCTAAAACACAGACCAAAATTTTGTACAAAATGAAGTGCAATTGGCAATATCAACTTGTTTAATTGTGCAAGAAATTTATAGAGCATATAAATTTCTTCCTTAATCTATTTTTTTCTATACTTTCACAAGCTTTATTTTTCCTCTTGTTTTTTCCTTCATTTTTCAGGGAGTAGACAGAAGTAATAAACTTGTCTTCTTTCCTCTGGATGTTTCCACTAGATAGTTAATGTTTATGTCACCTAATCCACATTTTTGGTATCTAAAGAATTCTCTCCTGGGAGACAGGAAAGAGGCAGCCATCCCATCTGCAGCAATGCAACTTGGAGATCTACTGAAGTCATACAATCATAGAATAGTTTAGTTTGGAAGGGACCTTTCAAGATCGTCTGGTTCCAACCCCTGCCATGGCAGGGACACCTCCCACTAGACCAGGCCATCCAGGACCTCATCCAACCTGGTCCTGAACACCTCCAGGGATGGAGCACCCACAACTTCCCTGGGCAGCCTGTTCCAGTGTCTCACCACCCTCTGAGTAAAGAATTTCCTTCTAATTTCTAATCTATATCTACCCTCTTCCAGCTTGAACCCATTACCCCTCGTCCTATTGCTGCAGGCCCTTGCGAAAAGTTCCTCTCCAGCCTTCTTGTAGACCCCTTTCAGATACTGGAAGGATGCAATAAGGTGTCCCCTGAGCCTTCTCTTCTGCAGGCTGAACAACCCCAATTCTCTCAGCCTGTCTTCATAGGAGAGGTGTTACAGCCCTCTAACCATCTTTATAGCCCTCCTCTGGACCCTCTCTAACTGGTCCATGTCCCTCTTGTGGGGGCTCCAGAGCTGAACACAATACTCTAGGTGGGGTCTCACAAGAGCAGAGTAGAGGGGCAGAATCACCTCTCTCAACCTACTAGCCACACTTCTGATGCAGCCCAGGATACATCAGTCACTACGTTTTTACAGTTAAACACATTTAACCTTTAAACTACCCTGAGTTTCCTCAATGTCAAGAAGTTCAGGATTTACAGCACAGCTTGATATAAGATCAGCTTTATTATGTTTTTGAGATGCATGGTAACAGGTGAGCTGATTGCTTATTTTACAAAACTGCCATTTTGTAACTGTCTGAAATATTTCCTAAATTCTCGGTTCCAATCTTGGTATTTTGGAAGCATAATTGAGGAAGCTACTGTACAGGGGAAAAAAAGATTCAAATTAACTAGTGCAAAAAGCATATCAGCACCATCTGCAGTTGATTCCTGTCTGTTCATTCAGCAGTACAGCTTCTGCACTGTGACTGGATGTCCTTACTTGAACCCTCCAGAAGATATAAGTCATTGTCTTGCTTATTCAAAACCTAATTAATCATAATAGTCCTCGGGCAGTTGCCAGTCAGTTGATGGTTGTGTGAATTTGGTTTGTATTTTTTTTCTGTGAATTTGCAAAAAACAACAAACTCTTTCAGAATTCTGATGCTTTGGTGCCTCAAGGAGCCATCACAGGCACAGTAAAATTCATTTCCTCTAATCCAGCTGGTTGTTTCATTTTGCTTAAAGAAAGGCCTTTTGTAAGCACTCATCATCTTCTTTCAGTGTAATACCTATTTTTATTGTTCCACTGTCATTGGAAACAAGATACCACAAACTACTGGATTATGGGTGTTCAAGGCTGACTTTTTTTATCTCCAAGGAAATATAGGGTCATTTCTTCATTTGATATAAGCACATAACTCCCATTACACAAACGGATTATTCTAAGTATGCATATTATTAACCCTTTCATTTTATGTGTCAGGGTCCTGGTTTCAGCTGGAATAATGTCAATTTTCTTCTTAGTAGCTGGTACAGTACTGGATTTTGGATTCAGATTGAGAATAATGTTGATAACACACTGAAGTTTTAGTTGTTGCTAAGCTTAGTCTATACTAAGTCAAGGATTTTTCAGCTGCTTCTCCTGACATGTCAATGGAGGCTGGGGGTATGCAAGAAGCTGGGAGGAAGTATGGCCAGGACAGCTGACCCAAACAAGGCAGAGGGGTATTCTCTACCATATGACATTATGCCCAGTACATGAACTAGGGGAAGTTGGCTGGGAGGGGCAGATCATTGCTCAGGGATGGTTTGGACATCAGTCGGTGAGTGTTAAGCAATATTATTGACATAATATTAACAAGTATTGACAAGTGCATTGTGCATCACTTGTCTTGGGTTACATTTTTCTCTATTTTTGCTATATTAATTTTCATTATTAGTAGTAGTTTAGTTATGAAACTGTTCTGATTTCAATCCGTGATGTTTTGGGTTTTTTTTTTCCCAATTCTCCTCCCTATCCCACAAGGTGAGGGTGGGGAGGAGTGAGAAAGAGACTGCATGGTGCTTAGTTGCCATCTGGGATTAAACCATGACAGTCAGCTAATATTCTTTAAGTGCAAAGAGTTCCATTTCTTACAATCCTAAAAGTATTCATCCATTGTCACATTTGCAGATTCCATTTCCCTGCTCATCATTCTTCACACAGTATTATATCTAATTTGTTCCAACACTACTCTTAATAAGAAAAGTGAAGCCAAAGTTATTTAAGTTGATACAATAAAAGGTTTTGCTAAAGGCCGACTATTTCATGAGCAAATCCTTTTGTAGTAAGGGAAAAAAAAAGTCAACAGCTTACATCAAGCTTCATAGATTATCATATTTGGAACTTGTCAGCCTACATTTTTGTGCACGTATCTTTGAAAAACTTCTCCTGTCACAGTGTTCTAAAGATAGATGCATTAGTAATAAAATCTTATTTGATTAAATAATTAAGCTCTTGTCAGCCATAATTAAACACTAGCTCTTAACAGAACTCTAATTATTTCTGCTTAGATTTCTCAGGTCATATAAACTACTCTTGCTTCTAAAAAATGCAGGGCCTATTAACTAATTTAGTCTTGTGCTTCGTTTACTCTATTTGTTCTAAGCTGATTCTTCATAGTCAATAGAGCTGAGAATCATAAATGCCAAGCATCTCATTCCTGCATCATTTTGGGGCCCTTCCCCCCTCCATGGAAATCTCACAGAACCATAGAAGAGATTCAACAAATGTTTCTCTGCTTTTTAACAGATGCAATCTCCATGACAGAAGATAAGTTTGACGTCCCAANTTTTTACAGTTAAACACATTTAACCTTTAAACTACCCTGAGTTTCCTCAATGTCAAGAAGTTCAGGATTTACAGCACAGCTTGATATAAGATCAGCTTTATTATGTTTTTGAGATGCATGGTAACAGGTGAGCTGATTGCTTATTTTACAAAACTGCCATTTTGTAACTGTCTGAAATATTTCCTAAATTCTCGGTTCCAATCTTGGTATTTTGGAAGCATAATTGAGGAAGCTACTGTACAGGGGAAAAAAAGATTCAAATTAACTAGTGCAAAAAGCATATCAGCACCATCTGCAGTTGATTCCTGTCTGTTCATTCAGCAGTACAGCTTCTGCACTGTGACTGGATGTCCTTACTTGAACCCTCCAGAAGATATAAGTCATTGTCTTGCTTATTCAAAACCTAATTAATCATAATAGTCCTCGGGCAGTTGCCAGTCAGTTGATGGTTGTGTGAATTTGGTTTGTATTTTTTTTCTGTGAATTTGCAAAAAACAACAAACTCTTTCAGAATTCTGATGCTTTGGTGCCTCAAGGAGCCATCACAGGCACAGTAAAATTCATTTCCTCTAATCCAGCTGGTTGTTTCATTTTGCTTAAAGAAAGGCCTTTTGTAAGCACTCATCATCTTCTTTCAGTGTAATACCTATTTTTATTGTTCCACTGTCATTGGAAACAAGATACCACAAACTACTGGATTATGGGTGTTCAAGGCTGACTTTTTTTATCTCCAAGGAAATATAGGGTCATTTCTTCATTTGATATAAGCACATAACTCCCATTACACAAACGGATTATTCTAAGTATGCATATTATTAACCCTTTCATTTTATGTGTCAGGGTCCTGGTTTCAGCTGGAATAATGTCAATTTTCTTCTTAGTAGCTGGTACAGTACTGGATTTTGGATTCAGATTGAGAATAATGTTGATAACACACTGAAGTTTTAGTTGTTGCTAAGCTTAGTCTATACTAAGTCAAGGATTTTTCAGCTGCTTCTCCTGACATGTCAATGGAGGCTGGGGGTATGCAAGAAGCTGGGAGGAAGTATGGCCAGGACAGCTGACCCAAACAAGGCAGAGGGGTATTCTCTACCATATGACATTATGCCCAGTACATGAACTAGGGGAAGTTGGCTGGGAGGGGCAGATCATTGCTCAGGGATGGTTTGGACATCAGTCGGTGAGTGTTAAGCAATATTATTGACATAATATTAACAAGTATTGACAAGTGCATTGTGCATCACTTGTCTTGGGTTACATTTTTCTCTATTTTTGCTATATTAATTTTCATTATTAGTAGTAGTTTAGTTATGAAACTGTTCTGATTTCAATCCGTGATGTTTTGGGTTTTTTTTTTCCCAATTCTCCTCCCTATCCCACAAGGTGAGGGTGGGGAGGAGTGAGAAAGAGACTGCATGGTGCTTAGTTGCCATCTGGGATTAAACCATGACAGTCAGCTAATATTCTTTAAGTGCAAAGAGTTCCATTTCTTACAATCCTAAAAGTATTCATCCATTGTCACATTTGCAGATTCCATTTCCCTGCTCATCATTCTTCACACAGTATTATATCTAATTTGTTCCAACACTACTCTTAATAAGAAAAGTGAAGCCAAAGTTATTTAAGTTGATACAATAAAAGGTTTTGCTAAAGGCCGACTATTTCATGAGCAAATCCTTTTGTAGTAAGGGAAAAAAAAAGTCAACAGCTTACATCAAGCTTCATAGATTATCATATTTGGAACTTGTCAGCCTACATTTTTGTGCACGTATCTTTGAAAAACTTCTCCTGTCACAGTGTTCTAAAGATAGATGCATTAGTAATAAAATCTTATTTGATTAAATAATTAAGCTCTTGTCAGCCATAATTAAACACTAGCTCTTAACAGAACTCTAATTATTTCTGCTTAGATTTCTCAGGTCATATAAACTACTCTTGCTTCTAAAAAATGCAGGGCCTATTAACTAATTTAGTCTTGTGCTTCGTTTACTCTATTTGTTCTAAGCTGATTCTTCATAGTCAATAGAGCTGAGAATCATAAATGCCAAGCATCTCATTCCTGCATCATTTTGGGGCCCTTCCCCCCTCCATGGAAATCTCACAGAACCATAGAAGAGATTCAACAAATGTTTCTCTGCTTTTTAACAGATGCAATCTCCATGACAGAAGATAAGTTTGACGTCCCAATACCACCCCATCACTATGTCTCGTTTGATTCCTTCTGGTTTTTTGCAGATATTTTGCAGTGAGCATTCATCAGATTCTGAGCTCAATTAAAGGTGAAAACTTGCAACAACATTTTGTTTATAACAATGCAGAATACCAATCTGATCCATAGAACCAGTATAAAAGAATAGAGATCAGGCTTTCTGTCCTCACACTCTTAAGTCTTCTGGGCATTATTACATGTTTTAATTAGATATTTTTATGTTCACACATGTAATAAACTCTTTTCAGCTTTAATCAAACTCCCCTTTCAGGTAAATCTGCTTTCAGACTGTCTAATAGTATTAGACATAGATGCAAATCTGGGGAAAAAAAAAAAAAAAAAAAGAAAAACACAAA
>VYZX01022671.1:44351-65169 GCA_013401335.1 Brachypteracias leptosomus
AAAAAAGAAAAACTGGGAAAAAAAAAAAAAAAAAAAAAGGAAAATCCTAATATTTCATCTCCCATTTGAAAAAGTCCTGCTTTTTCCACAGAGACCAACAGTTTGGAGTAGTTTCAGTCTTTGAAGAAATTGAAGATCATCTCCAAAATTAAACCAAAGTCCTGTTTCATCTTAGTCTGGAAGTTACTCAGCTCCAAACTGATGCCAAAAGTAGTCACTGAAAGAAAATTTGTTTATGAGTAAAAATTTTCTCTTAATTATTGAAGATTGTACAGCCTGTACAATGTCCTACTATCTAATGTATTTATGCTACTTCTGTGTCCCATCGTGTATCCCATCAAAAAGGACCATTCCAAGAAATAAAGTGGCTTTATATTATTTATTTGGACAGTCTAAAAGGAGGATTTGGGGGATTTGCAAGACCATACAACATCAAAGTGACATAATGTTACTCATGACTGCATGGCCTTTTATTCAAAAAAATGACACAGCAAAGGCTTAGTCCATCAGCTTTCTTCTGGTCATTTTGCTATATGCAGAAAGAAATAAATGTAAGAAAGTTAAGAAAAAGTTTTTATGCTAGATACACTATTTATTTCTGCACAGCATTGACCTGACAAGCTATTTCAGGAAGTTTTTTCAATCAATGTTAGAAGAAGTCAAAAGGGATAAAGCACACATTTTCATGGATCTTAACCCAGATAAAAAGAAGTACATAATGGCTAGCATCTCTATCTGATCACATTTTATCAGCTTGAACAGCAAAGAAACTTTGGACTCAAAAGGACCTTGGCAAAGGTGACTGACCAATTCAGACTTTTAAAACAGGACTTTTTTCCAAGCATGAATCTTTCATAACAACCACGAACAAATCTCCAACAAACTGTTGTCATTATTATAACAGATTTTCCATCTTCTTTGGAAAAAATGAAATTCCTTGTGATTTTCAACATCATAAGAAATATTGTCTCGTCATTCAGTGGACAGAATAGATGAAACATAACATAAATGGAATAGAAAATTGGGAAGCAGAAGCAAAAAGAACTCTATAGTTAAAGCACACAATGATTCAAGGGTAGAGATCCCAAAATGCTCTTCCGCCAACTACAAAAGCTCCGTTTTGTTGATTGTGAGTGTTACAGCTATGATGAATCATGACACAAATCTAGGAAGCAAGTTGAGCTGGCATGAGTTTAAAGTCAGATTTCAGACTGTCGTATAGCTAAAAAGGTGCACATTGCAAAGCTTCACATTCATACTACTGCATTTTATTCTGACTGACTTGTGAGCCTGTAGATCAGGAGCATCTACACCTTGTAGATGTTTGTCCATCTACAAGAACAACTGGGCATTCTTCTTGAGAGGGTGCTGTTGTGAGCTAAACAGCAAATAAAACAAATGACCAAGATAACAAGACCAAATTAATTCCATGTGCTATTTCTTCTGCTGCTCTCATAAACTTAATAAATCCTCATGGCTTTTACTAACGAACATTATGCGAATATTACACTAGAAATACTGATCAGGCTGCTGAATATCCATCTTCAGTATCTAACAAGGGAATTTAAAGGCCACTATGCTTAGACTTTCAGTACAGATGGCAGAGATTAAATCACCTGCTCTTACATGACATATTAATCACAGGAGAGTGATATACAGAGTATATGGTGAAAATCTAATCTCTGAGGATAAGGAATGGCCATCAAAGAGACGACAAGGAAATGAAGACAAATTTCCATAAGCTAAAGTGGTGGGCTTCTCTAAAAGTTTGAATTCCAAGAGGAAAATTTATTTTTGTACAGTATGCTTTTGCAGTAGTCATTCCTCTAATTTGAGAATGAATGCTGATCCAGCGACTCAGAAAGAAAGGTAGAAATAATTAGTTAATTCAGCAAGTATTTGTCTCCCATCATGTACAGGTGATCAGGACTGGAGCTTTGTTGAGCTCCTTTTGCAACACTCTGAAGCTCACTGTCATGACTCTGAGAACTCCCGAATGGCAGGTCAGTGAGTCAGGTAAGCTCCTACCCATCATGTGCTAGACCCAGGATGAAGAAACCTGGCATCAGATCAGGGATGAACTGATGTGTCTCAAGAGTTTCAGAAAAGTTTGATTAGCTAGACTAGAGCACTCACTTTTGTGAAAGAAATCTAGCATTTTAATTTGTATTTGAAGTCTTGGGAGGACTTTGCTTGTATTGACTGAATCAGAACAGTAAGATTTAGTCAAGAACCAGTGCAGAGCATTTATATTTTGGAGACATTGATTCACTGGCTTCATTCCCCTTTGCTCCCCTTTCCTCTCACACTTTTTATAACTGTTGAGTAATTTTCCATCCATTTTGCTAAGGCAAAGCTGTGTCTGGTTAGGGTGCCAAGTTGTTCATTATTCTCCTCTGTCTTTTTTTTATCTGAATATATCTAAACACAACTCTTGACTGCAGGAAGAATGGTCACAGATTGGAAAAGGGGACACATAACCCCCATTTTTAATAATGGAAGCAAAGGAAGCCCAGAGAACTAGAGACCAGTCAGCCTCATCTCTGTCCCAGGTAAAATCATGGAACAAATCCTCCTGGCATCTGTACAAGAGCACATAAAAAGTAATGAGGTGAATGGTGACAGCCAACACGGCTTCACTAAGGCAAATCGTGCCTGACTAATTTGATGGCCTTCTATGACAGAGTTACAGCTCTGGTAGATATGGGAAGAGCAACTGATGTCATCTACCTGGACATGTGCATGGCATTTGACACCATCCTGCATGATATCCTTGTCTCTAAGATGGAGAGATGTGGACTTGATGGATGGACCACTTGGTGGATAAAGAACTGGCTGGAGGGNTGGTGAGGGACTCTTCATGAAAGTCTCCAATGAGTTTTAAACTGAAAGAGAGTAGGTTTAGGCAAGATCTTAGGAAGAAGTTCTTCAGTACGAGGGTGGCGAGACTCTGGAATAGATTGCCCAGAAAGGTTGTGGATGCCCCCTCCCTGGAGTTGTTCAAGGCCAGATTGAATGAGGCCTTGAGCAATCTGGTCTAGTTGAGAGGCACTCCTGCCCATGGCAGGGATGTTGGACTAGGTGATCTCTAGGGTCCCTTCCAACCTAAGCCATTCTATGATTCTATGATTCTATGATTTTGGGAGAGAAAGCTCTTATAGAGGATGGAAAAAAACACACTCTGTTCTCTTTTCTTTTTTCCTTCCCCTTTATTTTTCTTTTTGTTTTCTTTTCTTTTCCTGTGGACATATACAGAAAACTTTTGTAAGAAGTTTCAGGGGCTCACCCATATCTGGTCTAGACCAACACTAGGAGGCAGAGAAAGTTGTGAAAGATGTCAGAGGGCAGAGATGAGGCAGGAACCACTTGGGAAGAGAAAGATCGAGGTTTCTTTCAGAACCATAACCTGAATCATTGATCTTGCTGGAGAAACACCTGGTGGACTTGAGTATTCTTTGTGGAAGAGCACGTATATGTCAAAAGTTAAAATTAAATGGGCATGGATGGAGCCTTTTCACTAAATCGATTGAAGGGCAAAGCCTCCATTAGACAGTCAAGAGAAGAGTGACCACATCCTTCCCAATTGCTTCTTAGTTTACTCATCCCATCAGTTTTGCAACAGTGGAAAATAGCTGCTGTTTTCTATCCAGAGGGGTCCTTTGGATCTCTGCTAATGTTATATATTGTGTTGTAATGGAATTTGAGACAGTTAAAGATGACTGAGAAAAATTTCCCACTAATTCATAACATCCTCTAAATAAATTGGGGAAATCTGCTGAATTTTTTAAACAATAGCAACTCCTATGTGTGGTCTTTTTTCTTTTTAATAAAAGGTACTGTCTGACCCCTACCATTTTAAATTATTAGATATTGAGAAGGAACAGAAATAGTTACTTCAGAAATGAAATATAGGTATATGTATGTAGCCACAACTTCTTAAATGATACCACTGTAAATGCTTTTATTTTAAACACTCTCATTTAAGCTGATTTCCCACAAGCCAGTAGCAAAAGATTTCAGCTTTCATTGCTTAATAAAAATCAAAATATTCAGGTCAGTGCCAGTAGAGCACATATTACCAAAAATACTAAGGGCAGATGGAAGCAAATAGATTGATTACATAAAACCAAGACAGTAAAAACAAGAAAGTAGTTCAAAGCCTGCAAAGAAATTTATGCACTTGGGCCTTCATTATCTAAAAGGGTTCCACTGAAACCTGCAGAGCCAAGCAAGGTCATCAATGACTTAAGAATAAGGCAGCTCAATACTTTGGAGGACTGGATCAAGAATTTTTGCATTGTCAGATTTTTGCGGTGCTAGTTAGTTCTCTGACAAAAGGACCATTTTGGAGAACTGATGCTTCAACTTCTGCTAGTTTCCTATTTTGCATCCAGGAGTTGATAAATATTAAGAAGCTTCTTAATAATATTTTATTCCAGCCTTATTTTTCTGCACTCCTTTTTTCACATCAGTGTGCCATACACATGGTCGTACATGATCAGTGAAAGGGAAGGGTTAGTTCTGTGAGCTTCTAACCAACTTCTGAAAAAAAAGATATTTCTGTAAAGGGCCGTTATGTCACATCTACACTATGTTCAAACACTATTTGTACCTTCCAGCACAAACTTAGCTCCTTTCTATACTGCTCTGACACAAGTCCCTCTCACAGGCAGGATTTGGATAAAGAGAAAGTCATGTCTTTAACCAGTGCAGCATGACACTTCAACTTGCAGCAAATATATTGATTTACCCCATTAGGACCAGCTTGGCCATCCCAGCACCGCCATTTGTCTTGATGTGTGGCATGGCCATCTTCAGGCAAACTGATTTGCTTGGCTCCCAGCAAAGCCAGGGTCAGCAGCCCAAGCTCAGGGACAACTACACCAGACAAAGCCAAAAGGTCTGAGCTGAGCTGGTTCCCGTGCCACTGCTAGATAAATTACAGTAAAGTTTGTCTTTCCATGACATAACTCAGTCTCCTGAGAAACATGAGTTATCCCTAGGTTCATTTCAATGACACTGCTGCAGTATTCAAAACCTCGCTGAGGAGAGGCTCAGGTTTTTCTCTTCCCAGAGAAGTCTTGTTTACAGCATAGCAGAAACCAGAAACAATTTCCTGTTACTCCTGTATCCATTCCTCAAACAAGGAGCTTTTAATCCTGGGGTTACTCAAAAGCATATATTTCTTTCTCCTGCACTAGCTTCTAGTCCTTAGTCCAATTAGAAGACAGGCTCTGTGCAGTTTGCTCAGCAGTTTTTCTTTGCTGTAAAGACAGAGTACAGTTTGTATTATTTGAGGGAACTTACCAACAGCAATACTATGAGCTGTATGGGATCTCCAGATCCTTGTGGGTTATCACTGCCTTGAGTTCATAGATGTTTCTGTAGAATGTAAAGTTTTAAATTTTCCCTTGGATGTTAGCTACACATCTTCTCTTTTTCTTTCCCTTTTTTCATCTCTGAAAAGAAAATACACTGGAAAACTTTCTATCTCATTTTAGTCCTTTGATCTGGATGCTCAAGTTAAGGTTTTTGTTGTCACAGGCTTCCTCTATATGTCATGAGGAGGGACAGGCCTTCCTAGAGGGGTCAGTGGCTCATCAGTGAGCTAAATTGCCTAATTGCTCCACTGTCTCTCAGGGAGGTAGCATCACCAAGGCACCAGTGACGCAACAATTCCTAAAAGACTTCAAGCAATGTGACTGAACACTGTGGTTGGAATTTATAATGGTGGGTTAAAACTTCTGGGTCATTTTTGTCAGTCATATAGGCAAGGTAGCACTTCCCTGCTAAAGCATCTTTTTAGACAACTTCCATTGAAAACACACTAGGAAGACACATCTTTCCAAGGGTAGCATAGAAGCATAATGCCTTTAGCTCTCAGAGGTACCAACTCCACACTTGCATGTCTACCACAGAGTGTGGGTTGTCCCTTCTCCCTTCAGCATTTTCCCAGTTCAGACGGTATTCAAAAGGGAAAGGTCGTAACAGGAACTGATTGTTATAAATTTATTCACCTCTTCCTCCTAACCAGTAGAGATTTAGATCAGTATCAATAAAAGGATCTATGAATTTTAGGCATGTCTAGCTGTCAGGTTTTGGCCAGGAAATATACTGCAGTCACTGCAGCGCTCCAGCTTTGATAAGCCCCAGTCTGCTTATGGAATGATCAAATGGTCAGCCAGAGAGGCCTGGAAAAGAAGGGGCTAAAATCTGTGCCTTAGAGCACCGAATACATGCATGCAGCTGACAGATTTTCCAGGCATTTAAAAACGGGCATATGAGTCCAGCCTTATTGAGTGGTGTGCCAGGTACAGCCCTGGAAGTGTCAGCATATGGTTTGTGAAGAGTTCGGCTGTACTTCCCCAGTGCCATGTTGCTTTTCTATTCCTAGGGAAAAACTGTGTTCTAGGAGTAGTTTGCCAGACAAGACATCTATATTGACAGAAGAGAAAATGGATGCATGAAGGTTCTTTGAACAGTGGGGTGCTACCAAGACTGCAGGACTATAAGGACACAATACTGTAGGGCTTACAAAGAACTGCATGTTCAAAACATTGGCATTGAACAACTCACTGCAGTAGTGCCAAAGCTGTTTAGAGAACATCTTCTCAAATGAACTCAAGGGATAGCTGCACAAATTGCCTTGTTGGTATCATCAGGAGCCAAGGAGGTTATAAAAATCTGAGAAACCTTCCTTCTACTCCAGTTCCACAGCCTATTGGGTCAGATGTAAAAGCAGAGGAGATGCCTTGCAAAGGCATGGCAGACATGAGTTTCCTTTCCTAACTGAGCTACCCTTGTGGTACAAAGTTGTTGCATGCATATTCATCCACAAATATACCATGTGGATTATTTTATGAACAAGACAAGAGTAGCTTAGAATGAAATAAACGTATTTTTCATTGAGTTATACAGAAAAAAAAAAAAAGGCACTTCCAAGTTGTAACAAATATATCCCAGGCAACACAGCTCCCCAGCCATTCCTCAGATATCTACTTAGTGTTCCTGTAAGTGTTATATCACCAAAATATGAAAAAGACAAGACATCAGTATCAGGTACATAGAAGCCACAATCTATTTTTGGTGCTATATTGAGGTAGATTGGGAGTCAACCAAGTGAAGAAAATTGCTCTCAGATACACTGGTCTTAACCTGAAAGCAGAGCACAGTCCTTGAAATGCAGTTATATAACGTCAGGAGCAGAGATGCCGGTAGAACAGATGATCTCTGAAATGTTACCAGATAATTAAGCTGAAGTCAAAGCCCAAACCTAGATCTCATTGCTGCATATTAATTTAGTAAAACAGATTATTCATGCTTCAGATGTTACCTTTTCATTTGGGAAAAGCAGGTATGTCCTTAAGGAAAAGTTGACTGGATTTCGCTTGCTTATTTTAAATATAAAATCCTCAAGAGCAGCAGCAGAAAGAAATGTATAGTTGATAAACATTTGAGACCAAGGAGAAAACATCATAATGTATCACCAATATTTTTAGTTCCCCGTGAATGATTTACATTCCTCTGCACTGTCAGATATCTTCAAAAGAACATGTCAAAAGAGGAGAGCAGTTCACTTGGTTCATGTAAAGCTAAATTTTCTGCAAAAAGTCCCATGAATTGAAAGCTTTGAGACCCAGTTCTCATTTCTGATGTGGGCATGCACTTGCAGTCTGGTTTCAAGAAGTTTCTGAGGGTTTGGGGAGTTTTCAGGCTCTATGATGACATGTCTATAGGAAAGTCCCTATTGAGCTCTGTTGCAGAGCACTACCACAGAGCCCAGATCTCTGTGGGCGACTGGCACAAATGATGTTGTTCTGAAATCCCTTTGGTCTTAGCTCAGGGAAGCTCAGCCTCTGCCATCAGGGGGCTGGCACACCTTCCCAAATCAAGACATGGTTAGCAGTCAACTGCCCCAAAGAAAGCTAAGACCAGGTTTCTAGGTCAGTCTGGGCAATCCCTGTTAGTGAATTTTATAAGCAAAGTAATAGATTTTTTCTCTACTTTTTTTTTTTCGTGTGTGTGTGTAGTTTTTCACTATACAGCAAACTAAGAATAATGAGTAAGAAAATCATATTTTTTATAGCCGAATCTATTCTTAGCTGTTTGGTGAGAGGACAACTGAGATTCGATACCATGTCCAAAATCACCAGGTACATTGTAAAGATTGACTCCAAAGATCTCAGTAAATAGCATACTGATATCCTTGCCCTTGACATGTCCTTCCCTATTGCAGTGCTGCTTGAGACAAGGCTGTTTTCACCAGTGTATCATCATTCCTCATTATAGTCACTGCAAACTGCTGGGTCTGGAACCTACCAGAGAAGTTTTAAATACACCAGGAATACATAGTGAAGAAGGCACGAGCATGCCATGCTTTAGAGAATCCATGAAGCAAGAGCATTTGATTACAAAAGTGCTTTGACACTACTCGGTACTTAAGTTTTTTATTTGTGTTCTCCTTTTACCCAGTCTTGATTCAGTTACTGAAGAGCTGCAGGTAACTTCCAATCACCATGCATTTAAATTAAAAAAATAACAGGCATTACCATTTTTTCTGTCCTATTGTCAGCTCAGAGACTCTCTGCTTCCACGGATGGCCTGCCAGGGGTGAGTGAGCTCTCTCAACCCAGGTCTGGAAGTAAGAGCTTTCCTTCTGCCAACTACAGTGGGTCTCTGGAGCATTTCCTATGTAAGCACATGTGCGTCTATGTGTGTATGTGAAATATACAATGTAAATGGTATAATCCAGTAAAATCCTCAGCCCTCATTCATTGTTGCAGGAATTTAGCAAATTGCTGAAAATGGAAGAAGAATGTGACAATCATCTGAGAACAAATAAACTATTTGTTATTTTAAAATAAAGTGAAAAATAGCTTTAATATTCAGCACAGCTCAATGAATTGAGGATGCTTTTCTTCTCTGTTCTTATCAAGATGGAACTTTTTTTTTTTCAGTTAAATGAAAGTCCTTCATTCTCTTTAGAAAGCTGTTGCATCAAATGACAAGATAACATCAATATGAGTCATGATGACTTTTGTCATAATCTGGCTCTCATAACAGAAAGTCTTAGTTACAGTGAGATTTAGCATGTTAAATTTACTGTCTATAGAAAGAATTTTGGTTAGAATATATTCAGAAAATAAGAAATCATAATTGATTCCCCTTTTAATTAAAAGATAAAATGTTGCCAGGACAGACTGATCTTACTGTTGCTGTGTCACTAGAAAAAAACAGTTTGGTTATTTTTAAAGTGACTCATGAAGATGTTTCCTTCCTATTTACTCCTGTTTCAGGAAATTTTTAAGAAAGAAAGTATTTTCAGAACATTCGGGAAATTTGATTAATAAATGTAGGGATTTTTTTTCTGGTGCTTGCCTCCCCTTACAGCTATAACCACTGCCACATAAGCACATTGTTCTGCATCATCCGCCCCCTGCATTAGGTTCAACCTTCTGTGGAGTAACCAGTGAAAGTGAAACCAGGGCTGGGACTGCAGATCTGCATCACCATCCAAAGATTCAATTTTTGCCTCTCTGTGGTGACTGTCAATAAAAGGTAGTAACTAACCCAAGTCTACAAAGTAATTTCAGTGATGCAAATGCCTGAGTACAGGCATATATTCTGAACATACTAGCATGACCACTGAGTTATGCAAAACAGTAAAAGAGGACATTTAGATTAGTGTCACTCAAGGGGTTTTTTAAATAAATGATGAATATATTTTTTTCTCTTGGTATCTGGCCAATTTCTCCTGGTGATATTCAAGGCTGATACACCATCTATGTCATCATGTATCACACTGCCTTGACAAAAGCTCTCACTACTTTTGGGAGAGAGGGCAGTTTGTCTCCCTGATGTTCCAGAGCTACAGTCAGGCAGTGAGCTCTAAATCTCACTGTAAGCCCAAGAACTACATCTGTGTCTTTATGAATGCTCTTGAGCAATATGCTTTTATTAAACTGGAATCCCCACCAGAGTTTGGCATTTGGTCCAGCTAGGACTTTTAATCATGCTCAGTCAGGTACTTTTTGCTCCTGTAAAACAATGAATTCCCAAATGTTCACCCATCTTCAATCACAATAAATTGATCACATACTTAATTGGTTTTACAAACTAAGATCTCTTCCTGAAAAATGAACTACCATCCAGAAGGACGATATCAACAATATGCCAAGGGATTTCCAAGCTATGGCTCTCAACTGTTTTGTTAAGAATATAAATTCCTAGCACAGGAAGAGAGAAAATTAAGTAAAAAATATATAAAATTAGGTGTGTTTCTATTAATGCAATTGGGAAAGCAAACAAAATCATTACTGCAGTGTTAGGGCTGAGACATGCTAGCTTAATAACTTCAGTCCAGTGTTTCTTAATGGTAGTTGAAGAATCTTGTTTTAGAAACAGCACTGAGACATGATGTTTCTCTGAACCTTTTATTTTGCCAGATTCTGACTGGGCAAACAATAATCCCTGTCAGCTGCAAAGTAAGAAAGTAATGTTGCATTTCCAGCTGAATGATTCAGTACTGTGCAGAAAGTGGAGACCACAGTAATGTCACACATTAACACCTACAGGGAACTTGACTACAGTAATTTGTTTCACTTTTTTACCAAGGACAGTTTGGGACAGTTAGATTTATGAAGCCATAATAAAATATTGACCGTGTCAGTGGTAGGATTACATTCATTTCACTTTCTTGCTCTTTTCCTTTACTTGTTTCTAGTGCTGTTCAAAATGCCTTCCTATGTATCTGTGCATAGCTGTAAAAGAAACATATTGACTTAAATGAATGATTTATAATGTAATTTATAATACTCTCATAATTTCAAATTATAATAACATGTTTCCTCAGAGACTTTACTCAAGTCTCTGGATAAATGAAAACTACATTATGTTTTCCCTCTCCTTTCAGAAACTTTTAATTAACTTACTTTCAAAAGCCCAGTTTTGGCACCTTGCAAAATGTCCTGTCCCTCCCTGGATTTCCTTCCCACCTATCTTGCTTGTTTATTGCAACACTCACCCTCTGCAGGTGGGAATTTGCAATTTTTTGGCTGCTGAACACAGATATGTAGACAAGCAGGGCGATGGCCTTTCTGCACAAAGGTGTTCACCCTACCAGTACCCCACAAAAATGGCAGTCCTGAATTCTGTATTAAAGATCTGCACTTACTTCCAATTATCTTCCATAAGACAAGGGAAAAATGGGCTGTGCCCCACAGCAAACAGATGAAGTGTGTATCCTGATGTGGAACAGCTGTTTCCTAACTGTGCCTACATTCTATGCCATACAACCTGTGGTGGCAAATTCAACCCACACTAACATAACCCTCAAGGGTAATACATGTTTTAGCTTGCTGACCTTAGTGCCTGGCCATGAGTTTGCCTCCAGACAGAGGGGTAGCAATCAAGCATGGCCTGAGCAAAGTGAAAGGATACCACCTCCACCTCAGGAGGCTGAAGAAATTGTTTCTGCTTCTCACCTGTGCTGAGCTTTGTGTGCTGCTTTATTCAGGCTCTTGACCTCTTCCATGCTCTGGGACGTTGACTGGCTGCAGGGTTGGCCTGTTTGCCCCGCAGGTACCACTTCTTGCTCTCTGAGCTGTGAGCAAAGCTGGAGATTATGGAGGTGGTTCTTCTAGCCATGGGGTGCATCCCACTGGAAAAAAAGCTCAGGTGCATGGATATCTGAGCTTGACATTAAAGGTTCAAGATAATTTTTATTTGATGGGAGCTCATGAAACTTCATGGCATGAGAATGAAAGCCAATATTCTGGGCACTTCCCTGGTGCATCCTCCTAACTAACCCATCAGCAATTCATATTTTTTTGGAATGTTCAGGATGGGAAAGGTTGTTCCAGGGCCCTGAACAAGTGGTTTTGGTGGGTAAAATAAATAAGGCTGAAGAGGTTCATCATGGAAGAGAAAAGACTGACTTGTTTCTGGCTGAGTGAAGACATGTTTTGCACAAAGAAAGATTGAATGGTCAGTCTGTGCTCAGAAATTAATTAGAAGAGAGATATAAACATGCTGAGAAGTTTTCAAATGTCTTCAGTAGTTTAGAAGACAAATGCACACTTTGCTCATGTTCTCTGAAGCTATTAGTCCAGCCCTGCTGGTGGACTGTGGTTAGAGAAACGTACATACACTACTTTACAAAGTGCAAATACCAAGAAAATGGGGTTGTCTGCTTTCTATTAGTGCTGTGGGAAAGAGTTACAGGTTTTTGTAGCTCTATAATAATATGCAGAATAATTTCATTCAGCTTTCCAATTTATGCCAGTTGTTTATCATATATGTGTGGGGAGATGTTATTTGGTCCATCATCCTAGATAGCAACTTCTCAGTTGTTTCTGGGTATCTTGCTTTGGAAGAGATGGAAGACTCCTGTTTGTTCTGTATAAAACATTCATTTTAGAGAACAATCTTGGCCTGCATCATCACTTTGTATTTATTTGAACTGTCTGTGAACCAGCCAAAGCATATCCTAATTTTTTTTCATATTTCTTTCACTGTACCTTCACCTCTTGTCACTTTTCCTACAAACATGCATGTCAAGTTCAAACCTGTGGAACAGTCCTTGGGGCAAGACAGCTACAGACACTTGCACTTTTCCCCAGATGAAGGAAGCTTCAGTTCTGCTCACTATAAGACATTCTCACCTTATTGAAATATCTAGTGCAGCAGAATTCAGCAATGAACAGAGTTCAGGAAAAAAATGATGTTGAGGCTTTATGATACTGGGATGAGAAATAGTCATCCATCTCCATTAACATATCAGCTGGGAGCACAGCTCTATCCCTGGTCTTGACAGACCCTTGCCCTCAGCTATGAGGGGACACACAGAGCAGAGTGACTTGCTGGGGACTCCCCCATTGCTGGGAGACCCACAGGAGGTTTCTGTGCACACAACTACGAGTCTGCTCCTTCCTTTATGGCCATTGCACACCTCAAAACAAATCCCAGGTATTACATCTTGAAATGCTACACACACTGTTAGGTAAATTGATCTAAAAATATAGAGATGAATGCTGGCCATGAGATGAAGACTTGATGGAGTAGGATACATTGCTTTTGCTTAACTGCAAAAATTATATATTAACATTTAAATGCTAGATACAGAGATTCAATTTGTCACAGAAACAGGGAAAGTCAGAAATGAATGTCAAATGGCATGAGCTACAACATCATCCACAAAATGAGGTTGAGTTTCCTTCAAAATGAACTGTTCTGCTCTGAAAACATGTCTCCAGACAGCATGCTTGTTTATAAATGAAGCAATTTTATTTGGTGGCATTTCTGGGCATAATTCTTTTTACATATAGGTCACCTGAATTTTCACTAGTTTCATCTCTGATCACCTTTTAGAAATATCTACTGTGATGTCATGTTCTGAAGGCTTGAAAAGGTCTCTTCAAATTACACCTGACAGGTTTCAGGCATCCAAGTAAGAGCACTCCAATCCTCTGGATTCCAAGAGCTGCACAGCTCCAACCCTCCAGGCAGGTGTTTCTACTGTTTCCAGCTGAACTGCAGACAGATGGAATTTGACAGTGTTTCCCCTTCAGTTGCATCCTAAGGAAAATTAGCTAGTTTTGTCTTTTAGTTGATGCAGGCACAAATGACAAGCAATTGACAGCCAGGGGTATTTTCCCATACTAAATCCACAGATCTGACAGCAAATGCTACTGGAACAAAAGCAATAATAAGGAATTAAATTTTCATGGGCCTGTGAAATTAGAATGTTTTGTAAGAATGACTGCATTTTTTATCTGTGTTATTAATGGCAGATGCAAAATTAATCATGTTATTGATACAAAAGATGAAGTTAATAACAGGGAGCCCATAGGGCCTTTTTGCTAATATTGCTGTGCCTCAGCTATGTTTGAACTAGACAAGAAAAGAGCTTAATTGCAACTGTACAAATGGTGACTTCACAAATGAGTGAAATGAGTGAGTTATTCAAAGATCCTCCTAGAGCAAGTCCAGCTTTCTTAAGGATTCTGTGGATGTACAGCAAGAAGGCCACAGGGGAAAAAGTGCAGAAATGAATCTGCAAACTCAGGGAACAAAGGTTGTCAGTAATACTTCTGTATCTAAAAAATCCACTACTTGGAATATCTATATTAAATAGTCTTAGCATATAGTAGTGTCATGTAATGGAAAATGAATATTCAGAGTGGCTTAAGAGACTGCTGATATAGCCTTCATGCCAGCCTTTCTTCTGCCACAGTACCCAGTAATACCACTTTTGCTATCTGCGGTTACAGAATAACATACCTCCTGTAAACTTTCTCTTCTGACCTCCAGTAGTGGAGAAAGGAAAGTTTGCATTCTCTTGAGTCTGGGAGTATCTCATTTCTATCCGCTTTTACTGTTGTCTTGTTGTATTTCTCACTGTTGCTCTGATTTCTTTAGCCCACATCAAAGGAAAATAGCAGCTCAGCCTTTTTAACACAAATGTGTATTGATATAAGGTCCTTAGGAATGAAGCTTGCAAGCACAAGGATGCCTTCTCTTACAATTTTGTTTTCTGAGGTCTAAGGGTAGATATCAGATTTAGGATAGCATGAAGCTTTGCAAGAAAGTATTTTAATGTGATAGTACCTTATCATATGTCCATTAAGAAGAAAACAGTCTAAAACTGACCTCCAAGAAAACAAAACCACTTAAGGACTAGATTTTTTTCAGTCTAACTTGCCATATATTTTTTCTTTAAAAGTCTTTAAGTTTCAAATAAGACAAAAGGGGAAGAAAACAGGTGTTTACACAGTACATTTCTGAAGTGCAGTTTATGATGTGCTCATCAGTACTTTTGAGGATATATATAAAAAAACGCAGTCAGACCAGGACTGATAGTTTATTGTTTGTGTCACTTCACAGATTTTAGAAACTGCCATTGGCAGTTGCACAAGTCTTCCTCTTTGTTAGAAATTGAGGGGTTAATAAGCTGCAAGAGTCTGCATTGCCAGTTTTCTGCAGATCTAAGTATCGTTAGAAACCCATTGGATGGATGGTTTCTTGCTGGATTGCATAAAAATCACTCCTTTAAGAGAGGCTTTCCACTTGCCCACCCATTCCACATACTTTTAGTGCAACACATACTGGAACCATTGGTTACAGGGTAAGATCATTAAAAAGGTAATTTCCTTCTGCAGCAGGACTCAATTCTATAATAAAACTTTTATTGGATCAATATCTGCTCAAGTATTGAAAGTAGTCATAAATTTTCATGGCATTAACAGAATTCAGTTATTTGTCACTCAAATGGGTCCAAATGAACAAGGCCTATGAAACTCTGTTTGACAGTTGCTAAAGATATTGAAATAATGCAGGTAATTTGGGAAAAATGGTTGGGTAGTTATGTCTCAAACTATAATTTGTACATCAATAAGATCAGAGAATAACTTTCTGCAGAAGACTGACAGGCTTATTTCCTGGCTGCCACATTGCCCTGTAGCCTATTCCTCTGTGAGTCAAGTTCTGGCAAATATGCTTTGCTACTGAACGAAATACAATATACTCTGCTCCCTTTGAACCATAGATGCTCCTTAGCCTTTCAAAAACTGGAAGTACTGACCATCAAGTAGATTGTTTCTCTTTCTCAGGGAAAGGCTAAGGGAGAAAAAATATCAAGCAGGTTTTCCCTCAATTTGCTTCATGGGTGTTACTGTGAGCCATCCATTAACTTCTTAGCCATTTTTGTCTTAGGCTTTTAAATGGACTTATGATTTGCCAATCAACCATGAAACAGTCTAAAACTAGATATGTTTTATTTATTTTAAATTGCTTACCTTCAGCTCCACAACATTTTCCTTTAGGACTTTTTTTTCCTTTTTTTCGGTTGGTGTTTTTGTTTGTTTGGTTTTGTTGTTGAGTTTGGGGGGTTTTTTTGTAATAAGAAAATCTGATATGATGACATAGAAGGAAGAATGTTTTTTTTTTAAATCTCCACCAGTATCTAATTAAGTTATTTAATTAAAGTTTATTGATTTTTTTTTTTCTTTTTCTCTACTGAAGTAAATATATTTCTTTGATAGAAGACAATTATAACATTTACTCATCTTTAAAAAAGCAGTGAATTATTTCTGGATTATTTGGTTTCATTTTTGTTAAGATTTTAGAAGCACCTCTGTTTTTTAAAATGATAATACTGCTTCAGGCCTCTGCTGCACTTTAAGCCTTTTGTTTCTCTGATAGAATAGAGACCAGAAGGAAACATGACTGAACACAAAATCTGTTACCAGGAGGTTTCATGATACTGTCATTTGTCTTCATGTCGCAGCAGGGAGACCAGTGCTAGAGCCCATTTTGTAATGTGATTCTATTAGCACTGTTGATGTGAGCACAACCAAAAATCAAATTCATCCTTGAACACACACAAACAAAAAGAAGACAATATGACCTTGGTTCTCCATCTTTATAAGCCTGATCTGCGCCAGCCCTCCAGAGCATCACATTGAAATCATGTATCACATCGTGCAGGCTCCTGTGTGAGATTACACATCTCCTGATGCTCATCTGTCATCAATTCTGCTCACCCTCAATATCCACAGAGCAGGGGGTTAATCAAGGCATCTCTCTGTCCTGGTGACCCCATCTGCCAGAACAGCCCTGGAAGCTGTCAATCCATCATTTTGCTCTGGACCAATGCCCATTCACCACAGCACTGCAAAGCTCTGTAGAGAGTTTATGCCACCATGACATTATACTTATGCCTCAGGCATATGTATGAAGGCCAGGCTTTAGTACCATCCTACAGAAAGCACGAAAGCTTTTGTCCTCATGATAGAAGCAAAATGTGTCAATTTCTACTGTGAAACACATGCATGCAAAAACTAAATCTGAAAATGCATGCTTTGAAATGTCACGAAGATTGTGATATGATCAGCATAATCTTTGTCCTGGTACTTACACACTGACAACAGAACTACAAAGCAAAGCACGTTCTCTAATTTTATATCTAGTTATCTGAGCCCAAAACTTCCTGGTTGATCTCAAAGGTCTTTCTGTACAGATTAGATTTAAATGATATGCTAAATCTTACACATGATATCAGATGAATGTGAAATTAGCTGTAAAAGGCAAATAAATTACTTTCATATCTCTTCCTATTTATAGAAACAAAAAGCCATAGAAGGATTGGTTTGCTTGATTTACTAAGCAGCTCTGCATGAATTAAAGCTACTTTGAGGGTAGTATTAAATAAACAAGTTTAGTCAAAGAGAATTACCACCTTTCTTTCACTGGCATAAGAAATAATCTCCAGAAAAATAAGACAAAAGGTTTTGTCTCATCTTTTCAGATCTTTCCAGAAATCTGTTTTCCTTTAACAGAATTTTTTCCCCTCTGTTCTCAGAAGTACACTGCTGAAAGCGTAATTCAATTATCATGAATCAATTTATTTGTTGAAATGATAGTTGTATCAGGTTTTGTATATTTTATTGCAACTTATGTTTTTGAACACCAACTTATTATACTCATTACATCTACAGATAAAATTAATTTGAAAGACTGAAAAATCACTATTCAAAAATTTTCTGAAATCCATTCTAATCCTTATACTGAGGTAAAATATTCTTCTCATAGCTGCATCTGAGAGAGGCATCTTAAAATCTTTTCAATATATTTCATGTATTTTAATTAATTGAGAAGACAACCATCTAAATGCAGAACATTGGAATAATTCCTAATGCAATGCACTGAAGCATATGAAAATAAATATGCTGTACTGGATCTTGCATTACATAACATGCCTCACAAGAAAAGTCATGCCTAGCCTTTTGCAAACTTCAGTAATATTCATTATTTTCTAAAACTCAGAGAAATGACTGAGGTTAAATAATTTTGTTTGCTGAAATCAAATATAAAGACAAATATAGGAGAGCTAAATGTTGAGCAATGAATGAAATTCCTTCCTACTTTTTCTATTTTATTATGATGCTTTCTTTAGACAACAGCTAAAGTTATTATAAAAAATGTATTTTTATATAGTTTGTCATTTAACCAATGCATTCTATCAGAAGCTTCAGCAGATTGCTCTAATCTTAAGAAAGCAATATAAAGGAACTGCTCTGAGCAAATAGAAATATAAGCAATATTCAGCCACTGAAAGTATCTCTCTTTCATCTCCATATCAGCTATCTTTAAAGGAACAACAAAAATATATATTTATGGAGCACCTAGAGTTTAACTGAGATTGGGAAACTATTATATGCCGTAAACCCTGTGTTTCTATTAACTACATGACTCCTAGGATGCAATAAAGTTATTAATTCTGTTTCCCAGTAATATCTTCTGAAGATGTTTTGCATCTCTTGAGTATTAGGAATAAGAGGAAAATTACTTTTTTGTGGAAATTGTTTCCTCCATCTGGACAGGTATTTCTTTCCTGCGTAAGCTCATAGAGAAACATAGAATTGTAGACTCATAGACTACAGAATTGTTTGGTTGGGAGGGATCTTAAAGGTCACCTAGTTCCAACTCCCATGGCATGCCACCTTCCACTCAATCAGGTTGCTCAAAGTCCCATCCAACCTGGCCTTGAACACTTTCAGGGAGGGATATCCACAGCTTCTCTAGGCAACTTGTTCCAGCGTCTCACCACTCTCAGAGTAAAAGCATATGTTTCCATGCTGGTGATTTGGTCCCCTTTACATCATCTCCAAGGTAGCCCTTAACACACTATCTCCTGCAGAGCGAGACACAGAAGGCTATACTACAAATAATATGCACTACTAAGCCTGCAGTGGACACCTAGCATATAACAAACACCTTCCATCATCCATAATATTATCCCAGTATTTTCCACCACAGATGTGGCAACCACCACACTTCCATCAGATCATCTCTACTACCCCATAATTGATTGGCCAGTTACCATCAATGTCATAAAAAACACACATTCAACCAGCCATATATATGTGAGCCACATAGATAAACACCCATCAGTAAGACTAGCAGTTATTTAATACATGAGAAGAACCAGGATCCTGCATGCCATGTAATTTCCCATGAGAACTATCAAGATACCAAGACAATATCTTCAAGTTGCGATAATATTTCTCTAGCAAAAACAGATCATATTCTCAAATTAATCTCTACATTTTTACACACAAAGGTAACGTAAAGTATTTTTCAAAAATAAGTGTAGGAGATAAGATTCCTAACCATTGTCCTGTAAGAATCAATGACAAGAAAAAACCTCAAACACCAAATATTACAGCTCTTCTCTTTTCCTCCCTATTCCAAGCTTGCCTATGAAGCCAATGAAATGTATAGGTGTACTGTAAAATACAGAACGAGTGGTTCCCCTTCTCCAGGCTAACACCTACTCTTAAGTAGTTTCCTTTTCTTTGTTTTCCTTTTCACAGATGATGATTGCTCAGTGTGATCAGCTTTCCCCAACACAAAGTCTTTATGGAACAGATTCTTATCCTGAACCTCTGCTAAATGATGTGTAAATGCCGTGGAAAAGGTCCCTGAGCTTTTGGTTTTGAGAAGGCTTACATATACTCTTTGTTTTCTTGCAGTGAAATAAGTTAGATCCACAGGACTGTGACTGCCACGGTTCTGCCGAGCAGGGTATCAGCTCCTGAAGGGAGTATTTGCTCCACAGCCCTCTCCCAAGCACAAGGTCCTCCCTCAAGCAGGGTATCTGCAGCCCAGCTGCCTGTGGGCTGGCTGTGCCAGGCACCAGCTAGCTAAGCAGTCTTTGGCATAGTCCATCATTTCAGGGAGTTTGATAGCTATTAAACAGTACATACAGTCATGGGCCAGCACTGGTCAATGTTTCATCCCAGTTTCATTACACTAGACATAGCCTATGTACCATGCATACCCATACAACAAAATATTTTGGTGTCTGTGTTAGTTAATAATCTTCTCCCTCCACAAACAATGATAAGACAAGGGGTAACGGGTACAAACTGGAACACAGGAGGTTCCACTTAAATATGAGAAGAAACGTCTTCTCAGTGAGGGTAAGAGGACACTGGAACGGGCTGCCCAGGGAGGTTGTGGAGTCTCCTTCTCTGGAGATATTCAAAACCCGCCTGGACATGTTCCTGTGTAACCTCATCTAGGTGATCCTGCTCCAGCAGGGGGATTGGACTAGATGATCTTTTGAGGTCCCTTCCAATCCCTGACATTCTGTGATTCTGTGATTCTGTTGTGCAGAGCTGCTTTACTTCCTGTAGACCAGCACAGGAATTTCTTCTAATTGCAGGATATTTGGAGGACTGGGTGACCAGATGCAGTAAAGCTGTGGTGAAGCACAATTTGGTTAGGAGTGAGGAGATTATGACTGACAAGCAAAGGAAGGAATAAAATGAGACAGTGCCCAAGAGAAAGGGTTGAGTGTGAAAAAAACCAAAAGGTCAAAGCAGGGGAAGGAATGAAGTGAAATAGAAAACAAAAAGAACTAAGAAGAATAAAAAACAAAGGGGAGAAAGCAGCTCAGGGAGAATGGGTCATAAATAAAGCAAGTCTCAAAGCAGAATAGGATAAAAATAATGCATTCAAAAGACCTCCATCTGCAGAGCTTTTCTGAGCTGAATTTAGTGTTTCCAGGCCCTGAGGTGGGAATAGCTCAGGCTAAGAAGGCAATGGTGAGTTTGTGTGTGCTGCTATTCATATAAATGCTGCTGGCAACATCACTCTATCCTCCATCTTAGAATTATTTCTGAGCCCTTTGTTATAGAATCATAGAATCATTTAGGTTGGAAAAGACCTTTAAGATCATTGTGTCCAATTGTTAATCTACCACTGCCAAGTCCATCTCTAAACCACGTCTCTAAACAGAATCACAGAATCACAG